>JAVTVY010028668.1:0-12740 GCA_036873755.1 Hanleya hanleyi
ACAGTATGAGGCGGAACGGGACCAGTGGCTACCCCGACGCGATCACTACACCTACGATAAGCGGACACCCGGGCTCTTCAAGCTGGAGTGGAGCGGAGATGCTATGATTGCGCTCTCCTCCAAGACCTACTACTGTTACGGAGGAGGGGATGGCGGAGGCGAGGAAAATAAATTTAGCTGTAAAGGGGTGAGCCGGCGCGATCCCAACATCGACAAAGCTCTCTACCTGGGCGTGTTGCAAAGCCAGGCCAGTGCGAGTGGCACTAACCGAGGATTCCGGGTCGTCGACCACCAGATGCGGACCTATATTCAGCAACGAGACGCCTACTTTCTTTTATCCCAAACGAAAAGTATTGGCCGACGGTGTGAGCACCACTTACTTGGACTTGTAAAATGTCGAACACTAACTGTGGATACACAAATGTAAAAGTCAGGATGGCCGAGTGGTCTAAGGCGCCAGTCCTAAGTGCTGGTCAGCAATTGCTGGTCGTGGGTTCAAATCCTACTCCTGACAGAACTTTTTTTGTATATATATATACCACTACTATTCTATGTGTACATACCCTACTATTTTGTACCCTGTATTTCTATTTTGTATAGTCTAATCCTTGTTGACTTAAATAAATAAAAAGAGAAAGTCAAAACCCATCATTGTGTTTTTTTCATCAATTTATTCAACGTCAGAACAACAACGTCATAACAATAATAAACAAGATGCGCGCAGTACATTTTTTAAGTTAACCAGAGAAATGGAGCATGCACATTAAAACGAGAGGCCGTCCAGTCATAGACGAGAACATCCCGGTCTTCGGCTTGACAATAATCATCAAACATATGTACAATGGTAGGCATAGAATGTCCTCTACTCCGGTGAGTGAGATAAAACACACAGTACTGTCCGCACACACTACTCAAGGGGCCTTGTAATCTTTGCGTATTCCAACGCCACTCTGTCGTGGAGACGTCCATGAATTTCACCAAATCGGCATGGAGGGGTGCAAGTCCGTAGGAATCAAAGTATTCGCCTTGGCCTTGGGTGTCCACGTACACAGCTATCCAATGTTCACCGGGTCGACTCTTCGGGTCTGTATTCAGGATGTAGGCTGCAGGGGTGGTGGAGTGGGTGGAAAACACATTGCGTGGAAACACACCTCGAAAGGGGATCTTGGCATCTCGCTGGAGTATGTCCATCAGCTGTTCTGTATCCATGTTTAGCTGGAGAAGTCACACAGCACGTTTCTTTGCTCATCCACGCTGA
Organism: Hanleya hanleyi; assembly: GCA_036873755.1. Classification (NCBI taxonomy): domain Eukaryota; kingdom Metazoa; phylum Mollusca; class Polyplacophora; order Lepidopleurida; family Hanleyidae; genus Hanleya; species Hanleya hanleyi. The sequence goes on from JAVTVY010028668.1 coordinate 1,259, forward strand.
TGACGTTGTCAAACTCGGCGTAGCAAATCACGTTAATGGTGCTGGGTAGAGCCACGGAGAAACGCAGTTCCAACCGTAGGTTTCCTTTCTTCAGTAAAGCCAGTTGATGATCGTGTTCCAAGGTAGGGGTGAGGTCAAAGGCGAACAATGTGTACCCATTGCCAAAGTCTTTTCGACTGATGGTATTGCCTTCGTCTTGGTTGTTTTGTCCTGTGGCTGTAAACAGGTTCAGGTAGGTCCGCACATAGTTTCCGTTAGTAAAGTCCGGTTGTAAGGGACGGGCTGGAATTTGATGGCCGGCCACGTGCAGTGCCACAAAGTTGATGTTGAAATGATCAAATTTGAACGGATTCTCAGCCCAATTTCCATTGAATGTGGTGTTGGTCACACACGCCAGGGTAAGACGTTTAGGCAGATCTCCTAGAAATAAATTCTCTCTGTTGGCCATCATCGTACCTGCGGGCACCGAGAACACCTTGGTCTGTACGCGTCGGATGGGATACAGGGCTGGTTTTTTCGCTAAGGCTTGCATGTGACTCAGCAACACCCCCTGTTGCAAATCTACCGTACGGACAAACAGGGCTGCATCTTCAATGATGATGTTGTAATCGATAGCTCCCTCCCCACCGGCCATTAAGGCAAACATAGGTGAGGAACGGATCAACTTGATCTTGATGGTTACACCGTTCATCATGTAGCGGTCTTGCATGAACAGATCGGCGTGCAGTCGTCCCATCATATCGATGGACTTGCTTTCTCTTGCTAATCTTTTGCGTCTGGCGTACCCAGTTTTGCCAGGGAGTAGCACATTCTGGTATCCGGGTGTATCCCTGTAGTACAGCGCAGCTTGTAAGTGTGATAGTTTGGCATCACTGCCGTACGACAACAGCGTCTCCAGGTAGGCTCTATACGCATACGTATTGGTGGACGTACTGATGAGTCTATCGTTCAGACTGATATCCACCTGTTGGAACATGGAGTGCAGCCAAAGATTCACCGGGGTTACATTCGCAGTGACCGCTAGGTCCGTCCCGTCCTTGTTCGTTATTTTAGCTTTCACGTACAAGTAGGTGTGGGCTAAATCCAGGTAGGCCGTATCTTTGTTTTCAATGGAAAATTCTACGGGACCCACTCCCGTCAGGCTAGCCAGGGGTCGATGTTCTACCCAACGTCCTTCGGCTACACTGGTTTGAGTGGGTGGAATAGTCCACAAATCCAATTCACTGTTGGTAGACGGACATGACTCGGAGTGAATGAAGGCCATTATGCGAAGATATCTCTCCTACTACTACTCCTCTTCTTTTTCTTCTGGGGCTTAGTCCTTCTCCTCCTCTGGGGTGTGCGTCGTCGGTGTGTTGGCCGTCGACTGACTCTTCGCGGTGTCGGTGTTTGTCTTTTAAGGGCTTTGGCGATCAACACACTCCCGGCTTCTTTAGCCCGGCGTTTGAAGGCTTGTCGGGGTGCTGTGCCTTCCATCACATCACCGGCCACGCGCAATCCACTGCGTACCGCTTGTTTTCCCACCGCTTTCACACCCCGTGTCACCATGGGTAAAAATGTTTTCACAATGCTGCCCAGTATGTTTCCCAATCCGTGACCTCGTTGCATGCGTGCCCCACTAAACATGGGCAAGCTTCCGCCCGTTTGTTTCTTGTAGTAGTCGGCATAGCTGGACGTATGGCACTGGTAAGGTACGTACATATTATACGAAGTGAGGAGAGCGGGTTTGTCGGAAAGCAAGTGTCAGCACCACTTTTCCTCGCTCGAATGGGATCGGCCGTCCCGTGTCATCTCTTATATCCACCATGATCGTGTTGATATCGGTATGGCGTACGGGCAGGTACATGATATGGTTGAAACTTTCGGTGGCTTGATCGCCATACGTCTTGCTAATGGGCACCACCCGTAACAGAGGTGTGTTCACATCACCCACAATATGACTGTCCACGACGTCCGAGTAGACGTACAGTCCGTACATACCTACTTTCATATCCATCAAATGGGTGCCTTTGACAATGGTGGCTCCCTTGATGACGCGGTAAGGCATCTTTAACATTTGCTGTAGTGTAGGACTGAGTTTCACATTCACCTGACCGGTTAGCATGATAGAGCTCTTGTCGTTGTGTGCGTTGACACCGAAGAACACGTTTCTCTTGAAGCGCAAGGATATCAGTTGTGTTGCTTCTTCTATGCTCTCCTTTAGAGTGTTGTACTCCATCAAGTCCATCAGACCCTCTATGAACTTCTGGGGCGTATCATATTGGCCTGGGGGAAGCGTCAATCTGTAGATTTTTTCTTCGAAGGTCACTTCGTACCATATGTCTTGGTTTTGTACGTTGTACCATGAGTAAGGGTATTGAATATCCACCAGGCCACATTCCCATCGTCCAGGTAAATGTAACGGTTGAGGTAACTGCGTGACATACTTGGTCAAGGTGTTGTCAGGAAACACATCGAGTGAACTATTACTGGGCAACGTCAGGTAAAACATGATGACGACTGAGTGGTTCTGGCTTCTGCACCGGGTTTTTATAAAGATTCCCAGGCCTTGGGCGCCTTAACTCGGCGTCGTGATCGTCGTGGTTGTGGTAGGGTCGCTCTAGGGGAGGCATAGGGACCAAATCGCCGTATTTTTTGCCGTGAGGGTGTTTTGGGCGGTGTCTGCGGTTGCCATTCACGTTCCCGGATAGTGGGGAGACGTCGAGAGGGGGCTTGCATCCACTTCCAGCGTTCACGATTGCCTACTAATTCTTGAGGGATGTGTGTGTCTTTTAACGCCTGAGCAAAGGCTTCCCAGCCCGGGGGATTAGAGTGTTTGCGAGAACGCACCATATCGTTGATCAAATCGGTCATATGAGACCCCGGTACCACTTGGTTGCGAATCAGCAATTTTCCTTCATTGTTCCAACTCATATCGGCATGCTGTTTCACCCGCTCCAACAATAAACGGGCCTTGGTCTTGAAGGCTTTAGGCACACTGGCCAACACTTCCTGTTCCAGTTCAGGTGAGGCCGAGGATGACGGTGGGGGTGGGAGTGGTGGGGTAGGCGTGGTGGTAGTAGGTAGTGGTGGTGGTGGGGTACTAGTACTCCTCCCTCTATATTGATCCATAAACGTCTGGTACTGGTTCAGCGTATGATGGTAGAGTTGAATTTTCTCGTGATCGGGCAGTCGACGTTGCAGTATATTATTCATTTCTTCATCCAGAGACTGGAGTTGTTGCACGGTGGCCGGGACGGGATAGGGGGATTGTAAACTCTGTAACAGTCGAGGTTCGACCAGCATCATTTTTTTCGTATGCTCCATGTTTTAGCGTCCTCCCAAGATGGAGCCGAGTAACGGACCCAGTACAGTAGCGGCTAAGGGCGCGAGGAGTGCGCCGAGAAATCCACCTCGCTGTAACACCTGTTTCTTTTTCTTCACACTGCCCGTTTTCTTGACCAACGTTCGGAGACCCGCCTTGTGCCGTTGCAATTTCCCTTTCTGCAGAGGACTGAGGGGAACATTGCCTTTTAATACATTATGGGCGACTTCACACAAACACCGGACCAAGTCGGGATCCGCGCCGCGCACCAGGGCCCGCGCTACTTCCGGGGGCGCGCTGCGTAATACCCGTAGAGCGGGCGCGTGCTTGCGTACGCGTGCAGACATGTTGAGGAAATGAAGGCTAGAGTGCATTGTCTTCTTCTTTTATCCTCTTCTTCTCATTTGGGGGTGTACACCGTCTGTAGTTCACCGGGAAAAATCAGGGTACGCAATCGCAGGGGTTGGGGCGTGTCTTGTTTCAAGTCGATGAGGAGATAGCCATGCGCAGGTTGGGTGGCATCTTCAAAGGCTTCTCGTACAAAGGCCGTGTTCTTAGGGTACATCTGTTGAGCCAGGTGGGTAATTTGTGACGCGTCTCTGGGGTTTTTAAATAACACCACATACTGAGCATTCAAACTAATGTTCCGGTGTTCTTTGTTTTTACTGAAGAGATTCTGTACGATGTAAATAATGCTCAACCGCCGATGATGGCTGCCTTTGGTAAAGAGACGGGTGATTCGACTATCCGTTTCCGTCATGAGATCGTCTACCACCACTAAGGTGTCTTGGGGTAGTTCTTCAGGCGGTAAGCCTTCCACTAAGGTGACTCCGGGGACACGGGCCAGTGCCTCGTACGCGGGCTGCCAAGCGCCATAACACCACAGGATACGCGCTAGAGGCGGTGAAATCAGGGCTGACCCGTGTTGGATGAGACGTTGAACAAAGTGTGATTTTCCCAACCCGGTCGGTCCAGCGATGAGGCACGTGAATGGATGCTGCCATCGTGGGTCCATTTTCTTTAGGGGTTGATTTGACGTTTAGAAGTCAGTTGTCGGGGCCGGCGCAGAGGATAGTACTCGAAGAGATACCGTTGTCGGGGTAAACGAGGTGATGCACGGGCATCCACTTCAAATCTGTTGAGCGGCGTCGTAGTGGTGGTACTAGAGGGTGGAGTGGAAGGCTCGCTTCTCAGGGATGATACAGGATGAGTGGTAGTACGGATCGTTGTGGTCGTGGGCTGGATGTAGCGGGGTAACGTGATGGCTGGAGTAGACGATGGGCTAGGTGTCTGCGTGGAGACGTGACGGACCCTTGACGTCTGGGGGGCTGGTAGTGGGGTCGTGGTGGGTGACGGAGAACGCAGGTTGTTGAAACAGGATATCACGTAGGATAAATCGTAGAACACACCGGTAAATAACGTACCCAGCACCACGACTAGACACAACACAGTACCGACTTGTGCTTTTCGAGTTCTTAACAGTAAGGGTAGACGTGTACTATCCATGGTCCAAATCCTATACTGAAGGCGGGGGATGATAGGCGTTAGAATTTATAGACGTTTCATGTCACGGTCGGATACCCAGGAATTAAAGGAACGAGGCCAACCTTGCCATTTGACGAAATGATAGCGAATCCCACGTCGACGTTCCGTTTTCAAAATCTTTTCCACCGTGTAGTAGTCTTTCGGTGTTTTCACTATGGGTTGTAATTCTGCCTCGTAAAACATGCCTTGCAGTCTCTCTCCTTGTAGATCTTCCAGTTGATAGACGTGGGGTTGTCGAGGTTTATGGCGCACGATGACAAAATGTTCATCACTCCAGTTCGGTAAATAACTCTTTTCAAATTGTCCTTTCATTTTACTGATCCGCACTACATCGCCCCGTTTGTAACGGGGTGCCGTCAAGGGTGGACTGGAGGAGTACAGCGTAGCACGTACTTGATGTTCGTTGCCTTCTGTCACAGTACGGGGCGCTCGCTGAATACTGCGATGATAGGCCCGGTTGTAGCCTTGGACTAGTTGAGGCAGTACATCCAGGTAGCGTCGTGTGTTTCGAGCCGTAAAATATTTGTACATGCGTCCTTTGAAGGTGCGATTAAAGCGTTCCACTACCGATGCTTTCGTCTCATTGTACGTGTGAAAAAAAAAATACCTTCTTTTTCTTAAGAAAGGCTTGAAAGGGTCGGTTGAGAAATTCTGTGCCTTCATCTGTTTGTAAATAAAGAGGTTTGCGTCCCGTCTTGAAAATCTGCTGAAACGCGGCTATGAGATTCTCTCCTGTTTTGGTACGTACGGGCAGGACCCAGGCATATTTCGATAGAATATCGATACAGGTCAATATGTACCGATTTCCATTATTGTCAGGTGCAAATCGACTCATGTCGACCAAATCCGCTTGCCATTGCGCGTCTATCCCTCCCACGATGACCCGGTTACGACGAAAATGACGTTGGGCAGCTCGATGCAAACTGTACGTACCCTGAGTTTTTAACCAGTCTCGAACTTCACTTCGACTAATGCCTTGGACCGCTCGAGTCAATGCCCCCACACCACTATAGGCAGTTGCACTCGTTGGATTATAATACAAATCAGTTAATACTTTGTTAATAGACGTCTCCTTTTTTTTCTCCGACCGCCGCCGCCGCCCCATCACACACTTTTCCTTCGTTCGCTCCCGTCCGTGTCGATCTCTTGCCGGGGTGATACTGACCCTCTAGCCGCTGTGCATTCTTTACATATAGACCTTTTTTTCCCAGCTGTAGTAGCGGGTTTACAGAAAGAAAATTCTGCCTGATGTAGTCTTTCATGCGGTTCAGCGAACGCGTGTTCTATAGCACGAACCCACGCTAATTGTTGAGGGGATCGATCGTCCGGTGATAATAACTGATCGACAATAGGCATTATTTTCTTCAAGGCGTCCCACACAGAGTGAGTTAGGCTGATACTGCGCGTATCTTTGTAGCGGCCCACACGTATGCACAGGGGTGGTAGGGTATACACGTACATGGCATTATCCAGGTGAACGAGCTTTCCATCCAATTCTCCGCTCAACACGCGTTTAAATTTATTCCACCCATCACGCTCTAGTGTGACGGAATTCCATAGCGATTCAGCGGGGGTCCAGTAAATAGCAAGAGCGTCTTTCGTCAGTTTGACTGTATCTGCATAAACGTATAACCGTACACTGGGTGTAAGAGGCAAAATGGCTCGTAGTAGTGGTAGCGACATGCTTGCTCTCAAGGTCCAACTGATACACACTCTGTCTCTTTCCCTGGTATTTATAGGGCTTATTCTGTGAGAGGCGGGTCGTGTGCAGAGAATACTTTATCCACCACGGGAACTATTTTTTGCAAAGCCGTCCACAGGTCGGGATCGAGCGTAAATCCGCCTCGTTTCAGAGAGATCAATCGGGCAAAATAAGGGCCGCGAAAAATGTATACATCGTGATCCAGGTAGATGCTATTTCCATCTAAATGACCGAATAATACACGTTTTAAGGTAGTCCAGCCATCGAGCGATAATGTGATACGCGCGGGTTCTGGGACGCACCAGCAGCGCGAGTCATCGTCAATCAAGTCGATGCGATCAGGATATATTATTATGGTACAACCCGAGGTGAGGGTACGGGTGATGATGGAATGGTTTTCCGGGTAGAGTACAGCGTCCACTTCGGTAATGATAGATTTCAGTGCCGCCCATAATGCTGGCCAAAGCACAATACCGCTTCCGCCACACTGTTCTAAGCGGGGAAAAAATGAATTCTCTCTACTCCGCCGCAGGTACACATCGTCACCGACAGGTAAAAAATCGACTTCGGGTTCTTGGCTTTGTAATACACGTGTCAATTCCGTCCACCCGGCCAGACTTAAAGTTAATTTCACTTCGATCGGATGTTCCTCGATCAGGCGCAATTCATGCTCGTACACCATAAGAATTACTTTCGACGTCACTTGAAAGAACGCGAGCTCTTTGCCCGGCGATGCCATCATGAAGAATGACAAAAAATACTAGCCCGACAAAAATTTATATATAGAGCGATTCTATTTTTCATGGTAAAAAAATACCCTGGGAAAATTATTTAACACTGCCATTATTTTTTTAGACGCGTCCCGAGTGGCTAAATTAAGAGTCTGGACTCATACGAAGATAAAAAATAAAATTTAGTGCATGGCTGGACTCGAATTTCAAGTCTTAATAATTACCTGAACAACCCTAGGGCTGTGAGAGAGTGAAACCCGAGGCTTGCCAAGCCATAGTATATAGGTAATACAGGCTCTACGTACGTGAAGGGTTTTTTTAAATGATAAAGTGTGTACCCCTAGTACGCATGATACAGCTTATAAATTTAAGGCACCGTTAATTCACGGAATCAATGACTGAAATAGGTAGCCCACATCCTTTTCATAATGTTACCTTAATAAAACAAGGGTATTCCTACGACAAACACATTTAATAAATTATCAAACCGCATAAATTGGTACAATGCACTTTTCCAAGGGGCCGCAACTCCGTTGTCTCTGACGCAACTCCGTCGGCGCGAAATTTGACCCGCGAACTGCGTAGAAATGTGCGTTCTTCCCGTAAATGAAGGCACTGTTTTCTTGATTTGCTACAGTTTTCATGATCGAAACGAACTGGAATTTTCAGGGTCTGCGTATCGATTGCTAAGAGATAGACTGGCTCTATTTTTAATCCAGACCATTGATTGATTTTTAATGAAGCGGGTTTTCCGTATTTTCGTATTCCAAGAGTACGGCTCGGAAACTCGGTAAAAAATTAAAAATCAGGACGTAGTCAAGGGGTAGACGGCTGAAATTTTTAATACAAGTCCTTGATTTATGTGAGATGAATTGGAACTAAAAATTCTACGAGCGGTGAGCTGTATTGTAAAAAAACAGGCATTTATAATTGAGAAGGAAACACACCGAATTTTCCAGTGTTCCCAGAATCTTTCGTCTACATACACGATTTCGCTGACGTCCGCGTCTTGTTTATATATAGTGGCTTCTCTTGCATAGGTTTACCATAAAATTTTTCACACTCTCGAAAAGCAAGCTACAGCGAAGAAGATGTCCACCACAAACAGACTACCCGTCAGAAAGGAACGTATCATGCGCCAATATGTTCGGCGCTTCTGGCGCGATGAGTTTAACAGCTGGAGAGCCACCTTGCTGAACCAAGACGAGGGCCACAACACCACGGCGAATAATGTGAGGGCACTGTTGGTTGCCGCACATTCTACCATCAGCCAGGGGGACTGGTTCGACCAACTACAAGAACTGATGAATGTGATGCATCCCAGTCCTCCTGGCCCAGCAGCAACCACAGTGCCCGATTTGACCTGTGACGAAGTACTGTCACCATCTCCACCATCTTCACCGCCGACCAGTACAGCGCCGAGCAGTACAGCGTGCCGGGCAGAAACAGAGGAGGAGGAAATTCGACCACCATCACCCTTCCCACTAGAGGACTTTCCTTCCTGGGCGGGCGAGGATGATGATGATGAAGATGACACCCCTATCATCGTGTATGAACAGCCTCCCCCCACGGTTGCGGCAGCCCGATTTGCAGATGGGCGCCCCCTTGACGCTGACATCGATGAAGAGTACGGCATCAGCCCCTACCGATACTTTCCTGTGAGCCACTTTGTCAGCCACCGTACAACTGAGATGTAAGCTACTCTCCCCAGAATAAACTGGGAAAAAAAATAAATGCCCTTTTCAGGGCAAAACCATTCCTTCCAATGGAGGAAACTTCTAACTAGCACATGAATTTAACGCACAGAATGTCCTACATTACTCCCTTTTTATTAGCAAATCAAAAAAAAAAACAATCCCTGGCCTATATGAAAACGTTCTTGTCAGAACGGATCTCTATCACATATATCAAACACAGGATTTTTTTTCTTTTTGCCCCATTAATTAATAAACAATCTGCGCGATAACGGATTGTTATTTTTTTTCAACCGGGGGGACATAACCCCGAATAATGGGTAATTTATTTTTGATAAAAATAGCCCGAATGAATCACGGGGCTTTTATTTTGAATGAACACAGGGGTTATAAGGTGTGGGGATTTCGTTTTTTAATTGTGTGCGTGTGATTAGCAGTTCTCTTTCGGAAAAGATAATTGGGGTAATTTATTTTTGATAAAAATAGCCCGAACGGGGCTTTTATTTTGAATGAACACAGGGGTTATAAGGTGTGGGGATCTCGTGTTTAATTTTGTGCGTGTGATTAGCAGTTCTCTTTCGGAAAAGATAATGTCCTGAAAAGGACAATTTTTTTTCTGTTTTTCATTTTTTGCTATGTAATAAATTACATCGTTGAGGGCATCTGAAGTCGGCGTCTTCTCTCAGCGCATACGGTACAGGTAAGCGGTAATAGTTCACACGGTTGAGGATGATTGGCTTCTGCACAGGTAGGTATTTGGGCCCGACGATGGATGCAGACTTCACACAATGCCGAATGACCGCACGGGGCTATGGCAAACCGGGCAAATTGGTTCGAACACTCTACACAGGGTAAATATAATTGGCTTTGTCGTTCTGTGTTACAACCCAATGTTGAAGTGGAGATCGCCCATACATAATACACCTCATCGTGCATTTTTTGGAGGGGAGGTGTCCTCTCTCTCTTGCCCCTTGTATCTTCCCTCTTGCGTAGCTGGACATCTTTTCTTTTTTTCTGTACCCGCTTCTTCTTCTTCTGGGTGAAATGTTCTCCTCTGTTCTCTGTTGCCTTGGCATCGGGTCTTTTTTCTTCTTCTGTAGCCTGGGTGCTTCCCTGTGTTTCGGCGGGTCTCTCTTGTACCGGTTCGTCTGGAGCTGGAGGTGATTTCAACATCTTTTCTAACTCGGCGTGTATCTTGTCAAAACAGGGGTCGACGGCTGGAAAAACATCCGGTAGGGTTGAAGTTGAAGCAGGCTGGTTCCCAGGTGAAGGAGGAAATAATTCTGCCATGATATCAGTTATCCAGGGTTGGTCATGACCTTCCAAACTTATGATATTCCCGTAGAGTTGATTTTCATCATGGGTCATGAAGTCGTCAATATCCTTGATTTCAATCAGCGGTAGTGACTGCATGACTGGGTATTGGTGAATAATTAAAAAAAATACAGCGGCTATTTATAGTGTAATTCACGCGGACGTCAGCGATAACACTCTAGTTGTGTGATATATTTTTACGACACTGCCAATATTTGTGTTTCTTCCCCATTTTAAAAACGACTGTCATTTTTCAATACCTGTCAACGCACCAATATTTTTATTGCAAGTTGCACTCAGGCAATTCAATGTATTGTATAAAATTTTTTTAACCGTCTAACGCTACACACTACCGCTATTTATTAATTTTTATTGATTTTAAACCCATAAAAATCGTGTACGGGAGTCTGAAACACCAGATATATGGGAAATAAATTAATTTTCCTGACTAAAAAAACGTGTATAGACTCTGGGTGACAGTCGTCTAATAGTTCCATGAAAATTGTGACGGGTTTTATCGAAAAAATAATAAGAAATTTAATGATTTGGGACAAGGGGTACATACACAGCACAGTGGGATTCTTGCACTGGCTGACGCCGGTGAGTGGGTGGGTTCAAAATGGCGGTCTGTGGATTGGCCGTCATTTTGTACTCCCAATCACTATACAGTGGGTCAGCCTATATGTTGCACTCACTGACGCCGGTGAGTGGGTGGGTTAAAAATGGAGGACTGTGCATCACGGCCATTTTGTACTCACCTCCCCACTAGACTATAAAAAGCGTATAATTTTGATATGTATTCACCAATACACCATCATGAGTTTTCGAAGACGACGTGCCCCTCTGTTTACACATCATCCGACTCGAGACCCGAGAATTGCTCAGACAGAAGAACACAGAGAAATCGTTGCCCATGAAGAAGAAGATGGAAGGGAATTGACGATCATCTCCAGTTTTCAGCGAGTACTTGAAGATGAATCCACGTTAATCAACAGTACCGAAGAACTCGCACAACAATTGCGGGAAGAAGTAAGAACAGAAGAAAGTAGGCGGCTGCGAAGACTGAGTGAACAACAGGACCAAGACATACACAGAATGGAAGAAAACGACAGTGATGTGACGGAAGGTGGAGAACAAGACGAGCTGCCCTGGCTAAATTCTAGTAGACCTCCAACAACAACCACGATGACAC
>JAVTVY010028669.1:0-120512 GCA_036873755.1 Hanleya hanleyi
TGAAACATTGTCATCGTGAATTCTCAGGAACTAATTAATGGATCTTTCTGAAATTTGGTACACAGGTCCCACATGGGGCCTAGTTGTGCAAGATACTACTTTGGTCCGATTCGAAAATCCAAGTTACGCTTCAAATTAATACGGTATTAAAATTGTGACGTTGCATCACAAGAGTCGGTGGATCAAACAGTGGGGCATATTCTATGTATTGGCTATAGAGAATATGCATACCTTCACCTTCTATCTCCAGGAGTTCAAATGATTCCGAATTAAATTGTATTTCTTCATATTATAAATCAGTTTACTTTAGTCCATGCCGTTGCAAATGAACTGCCCCACCGTTTCGTCTGCCGACGGATCGCAACACGAAGGGACGTCACTCTTGTGACACAACGTCACAACTCGACAACTGTAGACTACTGCGTGTTTCGATTCAAGGGAGATAATCAGGATTCAGACACTTTCAAAATTTCAACATTACTGCACGGACCGGTGTGACGGAAACGGTGGCCCCATGCATCCAGTGTCCGGGGGACACTCGCGTCTAGACGTAAGTGTCCCAAGACACTAAGATCTGGATTTAATTGTCCGTCGGGCATTCAGGTCTGGATTTGGATGTCCTGGGACAGTGGCTTCCAGGAGACGAAAGTCCTAACCTGGAGCCCAGTGTCCGTCTCGATTACTACTTCCGATTTTCCATCCAGTTTACACGTGAACATGTTTACCAGAGAGTAGTATAGAAAGGGGAGTTACGGCGTTATTGGCCTACTTCCGACGGGTGGCCTTTGTGAAGTCACTTCCGGTTCCGGTAATGTGACATAAAGTGACCTTTAACCCTGCGCATGCTTTCCGCTATTGTGCGCATTCCTCTATTGTGCACTTCCGATCACGTGACCGGAACCGGGAGTGACCTCACAAAGGCCAGCCGAAAGTGACCTGTTGACGTCACCGGTTGTAAGTAGGTCAATAACGCCTTAAGCCCCCCTCTCTCTGTCTCTCCCTCCTACTCAGGAGGTGAGTGAGAACGCAAATGGAATGAAAAAACAAGATAATTATAACAGAAAATCTTGAAATTTATGCTAAGAAATAGCCACGTGAGACTGCATTACACCTAAGGGCTTTTCCTCGTGCATTGCGCCTCTTTGCTTGTCGGATGGGAGCTTGTTCACTACAATGAAGAATACAACATATTGGCGAGCATACGTTACAACAAGTCAACAATGAGAAATAACACGTTCTTCTGTTTCCACAAATGCAGGTCGCGTTATGTAATTGTTCTATAAAGGTGTGGAAGCTGCCATACAGTGGGGTAACTAGGCCACTACTTGTATACTTGCCAAAGACGAGGTCAAATTTGCATGTTTTCTATATATCTTGGAATATTTTACGCAAATAATTCCTTGTTTAACCCTATACCAGGCCTGGGGGAGGGATATTCGCCGCCCCCTCCCCTCCCCCCTCTAGCCTCCACCAAACTTTCGGCGCAATCTACGGAACGACAAAAATTGAGAGCTGACACTCCGTGAATTTGTAGTTTATCATATTGGGGTCATTTGAAGTCTATTTACATAACCTCCCGAGCAGAGGATCACGGTTAAAATCACGGATTATTTATCATGCAGTTTTTTGGGGAAAAATTACATGAATAAAATTTTCGCAAAATTTGATAAAAAAATCGATTTACTCGGTTCAAATCGTCAATTATGACGACGTTACTAGAAAGACAAAAATGTAAAGAAAACATGTGATAAACTAAAATCTGTTTGTGGAAAATAGGCGAAAATCAAGAACATCCCCAATGAATGCAGAAAATGTAATAAAAAAATGAATTTTTTTTTATCGATGTCCCCTATGGACCACCCTTATTCAATCTTGGATGGAATAGGCAAATATACCCGGTGTTTGTCACGAATACACAATTAGTTTGCGAGCGCCTTAGGTTGAACTACCGGTAATGTATACATATTATTTGATAAAAAAATCGATTTACTCTGCGGTTTAAACGGTGTAAACGTTTCCAAGAGTTTTGTTTGGTTTTCGTTGGGAAAAAAAGACAAAGTCAATTATGACGACGTTACTAGAAAGATAAAAATGTAAAGAAAACATGTGATAAACTGAAATCTATTTGTGGAAAATAGGCGAAAAACCAAGAACATCCCCAATGAATGCAGAAAATGTAATAAAAAATGAATTTTTTTTTATCGATGTCCCCTATGGGCCACCCTTATTCAATCTTGGATGGAATAGGCAAATATACCCGATGTTTGTCACGAATACACAATTAGTTTGCGAGCGCCTTAGGTTGAACTACCGGTAATGTATACATATTAGCCATATATAAAGTCTACAAAATATATTAATTGCGGGTCACAATGACTCACTGTTCCCATTTCTATGTAAATGGGTGATACCAAAAAGGAATAGTATCTCGCTCAAACAATCAAAGATAAAACTAATAATAAATATATTCACTTTCAATGATCAAAACAACGGAATGTTGTTGGCATACTGCTACCAGATAATTCCATTGAGCAGCTCGACGTATGGAACGTTTCTCTTGCTGACTTTTCCCGGGTTCGTACTTGTCGATATTGTTTGCCAAATATCGCAGACTATCGGCAGGATCTAAGGATGACATGGGTCTGATTGTGGACAGGTGGTCAGCTTTTATACATACCTGATCAGGTACAGAAAAAAATCCTTAAAAATTTAAGGAATATTCCCCGACTGTTACACCAGCGGAATATTCCTCAACATAACTAAGGAACATTCCTTACCATGTTAAGGAATTTCTTTAACATGCCACGGAATATTCCTTATTGAATTTTAAGGAATATTCCGCCGGTGTAATAGTCGGGGAATATTCCTTAAATTTTTTGATTTTTTTTTCCAGTGTACTCAATATAGTCCATTAATCTCGCAGATGTGCCATATATGAATGCAGTAATCAGATACATGTAGATGTCGTGGCAATTTTTATTTTGCATTTATGTTATGTTTTATTTATTTGATTATTTTTTAATAATACCAGATGCGCCCCTTTACGGTTAATGTGAAAACGAATTAAAACTTATATTTTATGGTATGCTCCTGTGCAAACAAATGACCCCATCCCGATCAAGAACGGCGAGTCAGCTTGAAATGTCCGGAGAGATCGTTCCGGATATCCCGCATTCGGAAGATACGGACCGAATATGAAAAGACCCTGAGCATTATATTTGTATATCGTAAAATATTCCAATTTCGCCCTGAAATTATAACAGTAATAGAGATCTCCGACATGACAATTTCCTCAATATTTACTGATGTCAGAAACGTGATATACATTTTCATTAGATATCTCAATATCTCGTGTTTCTTTCTGATTTCGCAACATTCACAAAATCATATGTGTGCAAAATTAACCCAGCGCGGAAAGAAGGCTTCCTAGTACTTGTATACGGTTTTCTACGACATATTGAAGATAAACGGCGGCCCATATATGACCTCCTATTTTTCCAGTTTTGTATTATTTTTTTAGTTCTAGGTTTGTTTCTTGTGGTTTAGTTTTCAGTTTTCTCCAGTCACCTGGGTGAAAAGGTTTTCACCTCGGTGGGAGCGTTTTCACCGGGGTGAGAAGATTTTCACCTGGGTGAAAACAGGATTTCACCTGTGTTAAAACAGGTTTCCACCAGGGTGATAACGTTTGCGCCCAGGTGAAAACCTTTTCACCCCTGTGAAAACGTTTGCACTTGGGTGGAGAGAAAGGAGTGAAAGATCCCCCCTCCCACCCAAACTGAAAAAAATATATATACAAAAGTAAATTTAATAGCATGTCGTATATGGGCCACCGTAAATATGTATATTGACTTAAATACATAAAATTATTTTTTTCTAAAAAAATATGTATGTATTTAACAAAGATGCGACGGTATAACTTTACAAGACGTGCTAAAGCTGTACATGAGAAATGCAGAAAATCAAACATTTTCAACTGACCCCGACTAGGATCGAACCCACAATCTTACCTTCTGCCATACTGTCCACCGTCTATGCTTTTACCCACTGCACCACCGATTTGCTGGCCGAACCTCCGTTCAGAATTTCTAGCCTTTACTATTCCTTTAGTTTCATATATAGGTCAACCGGACTCTGTGGAATGCCGGACTCTGAGAACTTCCATAGCTGTGGAAGCGCCCATAGTCCGCCAGATGCCATGGTCCGGGCCATATATATATGAGAAGGGACATTCCTGTCTAGATTTCAGTGACCCGGACACCCAACGATATCAGGACCCTGGTTTCTGCTGATAGGGGGACAACTGTTTCCGATGGAGGACTTTCGTATCTGGATCTGGGTGCCCTTCGGGCACCCAGATCCAGATACCATGGTCCCCGGACCCTCATATCTGGCGGCCCACGGTTGCTTCCACACCGGATCCCTTCAGTATTAAGTTTTGTACCATCTTACTATTTTCGAGCATGGTATCTGAAAAGAAATATCTCAATAACCTGAACAGAATTAGCATTCGTTCCTAAGTATAATATCTTAAGTATGTTTCATAGCTCATGCCAAACTGTCAAAGGGATTTGTCTTCACTTCCAGTACCCAATGATGACACGTGCAAAAAAATACTACAAAACGAAGACGAAGGATCCTCCGGACATTCATTTTCCGACTAACTTTGCTCATTTCACTTGTACTATAACAACCGACATCAAGTACAGTATCTAGAAATCTTGAAACTCCCGAAACTTAGAAAGATAATATCTTGGTGTTTTCCAGTGTCCCTTTTCGATCTTTTTCTCTCAAATTCGAAATTCTGCAAACAAAATTACAAATCTATCGTTTGTTCTTAGTAACAATGGACAAAAAGATCCTCTTGTCATTAGCTTACAATTATCGGACAATGGTGGGCGCCAAGATCCTCCAGGATCTCTCGTTGTCAAAGTTTAAAATATGTTTCCAAACTTTCGTTATAATCTTTGTTGATAATCAATTTGGGTAATGCAATAGAATAGAAATAATGTTTTCATATGCGTGCTCAATGGTTATTTTACGCACGGTTAGTGTGTGAAAGTTGATAAATTTTACGCACGGTTAGTGTGTGTAAGTTTATAAATTTTAGGGCGCGGGCTTAGCCCTTGCCGTAAAATATAAACTTTCCCACATTAACCGTGTGTAAAATAACCATTGAGCACGCCTATGAAAACATTATTTCTTAAAGGAGTACTTACCTTATTTTTAAGTTTGACTATATTTTTCAACCACTGTATTCCAAAACTTATTATAAACAACTTATGTTGAAAGAATGCGAAATAAAAGGAAATGTTGAACATTTTGTTGCTTGCCACAGCCTGCACTGGGCGCCGTCATTGTACCACTGCGTGACGTTTCAGTTGATTTTAGTAGTTCAAATGTAATCATGAAAATGTTTAAGAATTTAGAAGCATCGTCGTTCAACTAAAATCACTGACAGGACGCTCTTTTATTTTATCGCTCAGCTTCAAATTCTGACCAAATTGAATCAGGCAAGTCTCAGTTGAAAGTTTTGCGGAAGAAATTCTTCAGTTGGCGGATATAACCTATACCACTTCCTTTTAGGAATTACCCCCGTGGGATTTGCCGCGCCAGTCTTTTCTTCGAATTAAAACTCGGACCCAGAGTAAATCAAATGTTCATAGTTGGAACGTCCCTGGATCAGGAGTTAGCCGTGACGTTGTCCTGAATGCTGACGTCATCAGTCACGTCATCCTACAGGCAACATGGTGGCGCCCACGTCGACTTAAAAGCAGAAACCTGACTTCACACAGTGCAATAAAATAATAGTTTATCGCTCTCAACGACAGTGAAATAGTTATATTTCTTTAAGAGTCTACCTTTGAAACAGGAACCTATATAAAATAAAGAAAGCACTCCTGTAACCCTATCTGGCCTGGGCGATTTGGGGTGTATCGCAGCCTGTGGGGGGGGAGAGGGTGGCGGAAAGTACCCCCCCATATATTTTCTCTACCACTAAGGCTAGAGCGCTGAAACTTACCACACAGTATCTTTGGTTGAAGCTCTACCGGGAAATGTAAAATAATCCAAGATGGCCGCCATGATGACGTCACACGGACGTCATCTTCTCGGAAGTCATTTTTCGGCTATTTGGGGTCGATTTTTCGAAATATTCATTTTTCCGATTTTTTTCTCGGAAAAAAATCAAATAAAATATAGAATAATTAGTTTTGCATAAATAAAATACTTTCAAGGCCTTTTAGACAAGGAAAATGTGACGAAATGGAGCTAAAAGATTGAAAAACACGACTTTCGGGGATACCACATGGCCGCCATTTTGAATTTACCCATGATCCTCTGCCCGGAGGTATCTGACAATAGGCCTCAAAATGACCCCATTAAGATAAGGTTAAAAGTCACCAAGTTTCAGCCTCCTCGGTTTTGTCGTTTCGGAGCAGCAGAGAAAAGTTCACTAGGAGGGCACTTTCCGCCTCCCCCCCCCAGGCCAGGTAGGGTTAAATGAGACTATACGTAAGTGGTATAGTATGACGACCGATTTAACATTCATCTTCATTTTATCAAGCCAATTTCTACGTTCCCACTTCGAACTTCCCCTTGATATATCTGGCCCCCTTCAATATTCAAAGAACTTATAACTTAAAACGAGACGTCACTGACCTCGAAAAACATTTAAATTTCGAAATGTGTCTTTGGAGAGCGTTAGTTGGAACGTCCCTGGATCAGGAGTTAGCCGTGACGTTGTCCTGAATGCTGACGTCATCAGTCACGTCATCCTACAGGCAACATGGTGGCGCCCACGTCGACTTAAAAGCAGAAACCTGACTTCACACAGTGCAATAAAATAATAGTTTATCGCTCTCAACGACAGTGAAATAGTTATATTTCTTTAAGAGTCTACCTTTGAAACAGGAACCTATATAAAATAAAGAAAGCACTCCTGTAACCCTATCTGGCCTGGGCGATTTGGGGTGTATCGCAGCCTGTGGGGGGGGAGGGGGTGGCGGAAAGTACCCCCCCATATATTTTCTCTACCACTAAGGCTAGAGCGCTGAAACTTACCACACAGTATCTTTGGTTGAAGCTCTACCGGGAAATGTAAAATAATCCAAGATGGCCGCCATGATGACGTCACACGGACGTCATCTTCTCGGAAGCCATTTTTCGGCTATTTGTGTCGATTTTTCGAAATTTTCATTTTCCCGATTTTTCTCTCGGGAAAAAATCAAATAAAATATAGAATAATTAGTTTTGCATAAATAAAATACTTTCAAGGCCTTGTAGACAAGGAAAATGTGACGAAATGGAGCTAAAAGATTGAAAAACACGACTT
The DNA here is from genome assembly GCA_036873755.1 of Hanleya hanleyi. Classification (NCBI taxonomy): domain Eukaryota; kingdom Metazoa; phylum Mollusca; class Polyplacophora; order Lepidopleurida; family Hanleyidae; genus Hanleya; species Hanleya hanleyi. Next base: position 7,331 of record JAVTVY010028669.1, read on the forward strand.
TCGCGGATACCACATGGCCGCCATTTTGAATTTACCCATGATCCTCTGCCCGGAGGTATCTGACAATAGGCTCAAAATGACCCCAATAAGATAAGGTTAAAAGTCACCAAGTTTCAGCCTCCTCGGTTTTGTCGTTTCGGAGCAGCATAGAAAAGTTCACTAGGGGGGCACTTTCCGCCTCCCCCCCCCAGGCCAGGTAGGGTTAAATGAGACTATACGTAAGTGGTATAGTATGACGACCGATTTAACATTCATCTTCATTTTATCAAGCCAATTTCTATGTTCCCACTTCGAACTTCCCCTTATATCTGGCCCCCTTCAATCTTCAAAGAACTTATAACTTGAAACGAGACGTCACTGACCTCGAAAAACATTTGAATTTCGAAATGTGTCTTTGGAGAGCGTTATTGATTGGCTGACCTATATAGTGGGCTAATACAAACACCATATTAGGAGGAATAACGCCGCTACTTGAGGGTGATATCAGTCTACACACAATCGGTGTGTAGGTTCTGATTGGTTCGTCGAACTTTCGTAGGTGAAATTCATACCCCGAATTTTGAACACTGAAGTGGGTCAGATAAATCAAGGCAGGGTCGAAGTGGGAACGTAGAAATTATCTGTATAAAATGAAGATGATAACATTTGACTATATTAAACTGTTAAGGCGTTTCGCCTATTTCTTTAGATTTTCTAATTGGTACAATGTGTGGGGGTTATATATTTCCTGCTAATTTGTGGTAGAGCGCTCGCCTCGCAAGCGGCAGATCTCAGGCTCGACTCCCTGTCGAGTCATACAAAAGATTTAAAAAATGGAACTTGCATCTTCCTGGCTTGGCCCTCAACAGAAAAAGGATATGAAAGGACGAAGTTACTGGGTTGCGGTGATGATTGAAAATTGTTGAAAGCGAGGTCAAAATCTTAATCACTCGCTCACTTAAATTTAAAAACTTTCACAAGCATAAATTTCCTATATATTGATAAAATATATGGGCGAGTAAAGAATGAAACCTAGCACTATAAAACCTCAATGTCCGGAAACATATCATATAATCATGTACTCATGACTTCGAAATAGAATTATTTATTCTCTCTTTTTACGAACTATATACAGAAGACGCCAGCAAACTAACACATGTGGAGCAATAGCATTTTATAGTCAAATTATCGCCCGATTTAAATAGATAATTAAAATGCTATCATTATTATAGGCGTCTATGTTCTCGGTGTTTTTATGAATTTATGCTTGCGAAAGATTGTAAAGGACATTAACATTCGATTGGGTATTTGATTCACTTATCACGTTGGATACACTTTTAATTCGTATTGCACTGGGTTTACCCCGTAATTAGATTCATCTGTTTTTCAGCCGGGCAAATACATTCCAAACAAACGTATGCCATAAGCATGAACACCGATCTGACTGGTAGACATTGTTGTACTATTTGAAAAAGACTCATTTAATTAGCGAAACTCGTCAGTGGTTTGATTTATCGTTATACTATACTTCAGTATACATATTGTCTTACATGTACAATTCCACGTTGTGTATCTGTTAGTATATCCATCGAATATTTTAGAATTTGGTTTGGTTTGGTTTGGTTCGTCTACAGGGTTTTCCGTCGGTTTACACCGTATGGTCTTTTGCTGTGAAGACGTGATTATGAGAGAGTAACGACTAGCCTTCTTTACTTTCATGACTACAGTTTCGAACTTTTTTTTTCAAGGAATATGAGACGGAATGGTATGGTTTATGCATAGCGTATGCTGTATACGTCGTCAATAAACAACAATTTCATGGTTTCACAAGTTGAAACATGCTACTCCATGGTTTCACATGTTAAAACATGCTATTGTAATATTTTGAAAGAAGCTCCAATACATTAAACTTACACGTATGGGTTACTAACCTCTTTTATATTACGCGTATTTATCTCACGTTGTATAAAATCCGTTCTGCAAAATTCACGAGGTTTAACCAAGTTTGTTAGATGTCAAAGAAATCTTCTTTGTTGAGAAATATTGACCCTGCCTAAATGACTGTTCATAACTCAGCGAGTATTATATGTTGTATAGATATTATTCCAAATTTCCAGAGATTACTGGCCTATATTACCCTTATTGATTTCACGTTGTACAGCTTTAATTATGTACGGAAGTTCGTAGATCAGTTTAACATGTTTGGACTTGTGAATCCATTCTGTACGGTGAGTATTATATGTTGTATAGATATTATTCCAAATTTTCAGAGATTACTGGCCTATATTACCCTTATTGATTTCACGTTGTACAGCTTTAATTATGTACGGAAGTTCGTAGATCAGTTTAACATGTTTGGACTTGTGAATCCATTCTGTACGGTGTATAAAACTCGCCATTACTGTGTGGTCTCTGTATTCATATCCGAGGTTAAATAACTATATTGTATATCTATATCGAGATACTGTATGCGCGCCAATACTGGAACAGTTGAGTGGTCAACTACAGACTTGTGCTACAATGTATCTCTACAACAGGCAAAAATGAGACTGCATTCTGGCAATTTTGTCGTCAACTACTGTAGCCATTTAATGGTATAATTTAGGAAACTTGTTTACATGGCTATTAATAAAGTTCAATGCCGCTGTGTTTATATAACAATTATACTACCTCCACAGCTATTGTTCTGACAATCGGATTAAAACCAGACCTAATAATAACGCTCTCCATCTGACATGTCGCTGGTTGTAGATCTGACTAACACTGGGGTTTCCGTCTTCACAGAGCTGTCTATCGACAGATCTAGGTCACGTGCATATCATACCTCATGTTGCGGAGTGGGAGCGACTGGCCTACGACAAGGAAAGTAAAACTTATCTTCTCAAAGATTTTAGGAAGCTTATTGAAATTCCTTGAAAGGAATGGCATATGCCGGTTATCCAAATGGGATACACTATGCCCAGCGTACATGGTGTAGTGTTCTGATCAGCATGTGACTATATCTATATCTGTGACCGTTTTCTATCCACAGTTGCAATTTTTTGTGAGTGGATACACTAGGTGGAGACGATGTGTCGTGTACCGAAATTGAGGTCGAGATCAGAGGTCAAGGATCACTGTGGCCTAAAAATCTGGAATTCATTGATCGTTGACAGTTTTCTATCTACAGATCCAGTTTTTGGTGAGTGGATATCCTGGGGGGGGGGGGGGGGGGTGACGATGTGTCACGTAGCAAATGTAGGTCGAGGTCAGAAGTCAAATTCAGTGGGACATAAAAATCTGAAAATTATTGAAAATTGCTAAATTTTTGTGTGCATTCAGTAGGGGGAAAAACGTGTTGCATACCAAAAATTAGGTCAAGTTCAAAGGTCACTGTGACCCCAAAATAAAGAAATCATTAAAAATATTAAAAAAATTGTGTCAGTAGATACATGGGGGGACGTGTCACGTACCAGAATGTAGGTCAATGTGAAAGGTCAAGGTCACTGTGACCCCAAATCCTGAAATTCTTAAAAATCATGATTTTGTGTCTGTAGCTAAGGGGAGACGACGGGTCGTGTACAAAAATTTAGGTCAAGGTCACTGACCCAAAAATCATTAAAAGTTACTTTTATATGCCCATCGAAGACAAGGTTGTATAATCCGATGGTGAGTTCTGTTCCATTAACATTTGTTGTCCATGCGATATCTCCAGTTCCAAGGTATGGATTGGTACCAAACACCTTACTAGCTGGGCAAAAAAGTACCCTCGGTAGGTCAAAGGTCAAGGTCACAGTCCCCCAAAACTGAATCCAGTTTAACTGACTATTGATAGGTTGGACTATCCAGATTTGTCTCCCCTACATGTATATGACATTTGTTCTTTGGAGTTGTCTCCCCTGTTTGATACATGTATGAAACAGCTATATTCAGTTAAACTGTTGTGAAATAAAAACCATGCATTTATTATTTTAACTGGGAGAGGGGACCTTTCTGAAACTTTATATCTGTTTATTAACCTAAGAACAAAGGCTTTACTTAATCACTTTCTTAATATTTTTTTCCTTGATGAACAAATTTCTCACCTGAAGGGAATCTATTTGAAGGAAAATTAATACTTTCTTGTGTTTGACTATTGTCGATTTCATTGTGGGATATGTGAGCTCTCTGCTCTTCTTTCAAGATCACTCAGTTACCCAGAGTTAAACCCCTTATACTTTATCATTCAATATAAGATGTCATAAATGTTACGTTCTCGTAAACACAAAATCTTAGATATTTCTCTGGATTGCTAGCTACCAATTGGGACCAAGGCAATTAAACAACCTTGAAATTTGGACCAATGTAATTCCAGATTACGGGCGTATATTGAAGCCCCTTGGGCTCTGGTTAAGATCTGGTTTTAATCAGATTGCTGTTCCGACTGTGTGACGGGAAATTCATGGTGAGATGGAGATGTATATTTGCATGAGATTTTCATGGAGAGATTTATTCTGGATTTCGTCACTGTATATACGTTTGTAAGTATTCCTAAAATATTCTCTGTTGTATATTGCTGTTTATCTTATCATATCCCCAGTGCAACATGATAATAATCAGTATGAAATGATCAATTCATGAACATAATGCCACTGGATACATTTAACATTTCTTGGAAAATGACTGTTCTATTATGGTACTTAACTTCTCTGTCATTAATAGACGAGGGGCGATTTACAAAAAAACTTATTTTAGAAGTAAAATGCATCCCCCGTACACACGGCCACATCCTATGTCATTTGGAAGCTTATTTTATGTACTTTTTGTTAGACCGGATGTGGTCTTGAAATATATTGCAGTAAGGTAACAAAAATCCATTCAAACGAACCAATATCGAGTCTTATCGTCACGAAAAAAGAAAGGGGTGGGGTTGCTTCAGTGTTAATAACTTTATTCATTTTACACCAATGCACAGTAGTGATGTATCAATTATTTCTCCATAAAACGGGGAATCGGTCGATAGCAGTTATGTTAAGCTATTTGAATCATGACGTCACTCGGGGTCATCTCCAAATTCCCAATGAAATATTTTCTAAATACACAATTATGGTTTCTTTACTAAGTTATTCAATGTAATGAAATTCACATAATTGTGTCAAGTTATTGCCACCGGTACTGTGTATCATTGCATGAAAAGTACAGGCTATATAAGGTTTCTCACTACCATAGAGAATAGAATATGTAAACAGGATTTATCTGCCAAAATTATACATTTCCAATGTCTACTAAGCGTTTATCTAAGATTGTCAAACATCTGACTTCAGCAATACTTGAGAAAAATGTTTTCTGACTTAATGTGTATATTTCATACAGTGTTCTATAAATTACTCTTTACAGATCTCTGATTTTCCATCTCTTGAAAATTTCTTGAAACTATTTAGGGGTCATCTAAACTTAATATTAAAATTGTCACATCAACTCTATGTTCTTGGAAACCTACTTGTAGGGTTTAATATCATACAAGAAAATGCCCATAAATATACCCACTCTCCAGGAATGTTCTGATCCTACAACAGCCTGAGCATAGGACATCACAATATGTACTCATGTGCCTCAAAGCAGTTGTTTCTGATATTTTGGGGAGTATATCTTCTGTATATCCTAAGCATAACTCTCAAGAATGGTCAAGCCTAATCATCAATACAATTAATATTAATGATATATAATCTCCAATATTATGATCTCGCTTGTTCTGTGCTTCGCACAAATGTGCTGCTATACAGTGTTATTACGGTTTGTTAATGGTGTCAGGGCAGAAATGTCGCTTCTAGTGATGTTTCTGCTGTAGCGCTGTTTAATAGCGCTGTTTCTGCTAATGTCGTCCGTAGTTTCCAATTTCCATACGGTTCAAGTTCTGTACAGAATTATTACTATTTTTCATCAAAGGTGTCAGGACAGAGTTCTCGCTTCTGGAGTTCTGCAGGTATTGAAATATATCAATCGCTATTCCAGATTTATCTGCTTTGACCCATTTCATGTGTATGCTGTTTCTTTCAATGTCTTTAATGAACTTGTAAAAGAGGACACATATCGCATGCTGATAGCAAAACGCGAGCGTAGCGTGCAAGATCTATGACGGTACGTTTCATAACTTGTGTCTAATTCCGCTTAACCCCGGGCTGGTTGCCGTGTGAACCTATATATATTTCAAGATCCTCATAGTTTTCATATGAACAGGCACAATCATAAGCGTGACTGAGATAAATCATACTCTAGATAACGACATTACAACGTGTATCATATGGATTAAGAATACTGATCGGATTTGATATTTTTGGAACATCATGATGTATTGTTGGCATCATTGAAAACTGTTGGCTGCTTCTGACTTGCAGGAAATCAGCCTAGTTTTACGTATATTATGATTTATCCTTTTAATTTAGTGTCAATGTTATTATTTTTGGACAGTTTGCTTGGTCGATAAAGTGCATGTTTTGTACAGTATTATTGCTGTCTTGTTGTTTGTTCATCAAAGGTGTCAGGACAGAATTCTCGCTTCTGGAGTTCTCTAGGTATTGAAAAATACCAAACTACATTCGAGATCCATCTGCTTTGACACATTTCATGAGTAGTCAGCGCTGTCTTCCGTACTTACCATCGTCGCTATATAGCTGAAATATTGCTGAACGCGACGTTAAACCTTAATTTTTCCTCTCTCTGTCTCTCCCGTAGTTACCAAGGTCCGTAAGGTCCGAATTCTGTTCATTCTGCTTTATCATATGTGTCAGGACGGAATTCTCGCTTTTGGAGTTCTGCAGGAATTGAAAAATACCAATCACAATTCGAGATTTTCTGTTTTGACACATTAACATATCCACGTTCCTGGCGTGTTTCAACCCTGAATGCGGATTCTACCTACGAGTGGCCATATGCTCACATGATCTTGTTCGTATGTCTTTCGTATAACGATTCTGGCATTATCCGAAACATACATCAGTAATAATTACAAGCGTCTGGTCCGTCATTCATAATTCAGCAGTCGTCCATTAGAGAATATCCGCGTCCATAATCCAAAGACCTATTCCATATTCCATATAACAGTATTAGCACCAAATTCAAAACGACAATCATAGTATACATAAACATAGGCTTGTTTCCTGCAAGAGAGAAGCGGTCAACAGTTTTCAATGATGCCGGCAAGAATACCGCTGAGATCCAGAGTGTAACACCTGTTATTGAAGTGGTATGAATACTCTTTATCAAACGAATTACAAGCGTCTAGTCCGTCATCCATAATTCAGCCGTCGTCCATTAGAGAATATCCGCGTCCATAATCCAAAGAACTATTCCATATTCCATATAACAGTATTAGCACCAAATTCAAAAAGACAATCATAGTATACATAAACATAGGCTTGTTTCCTGCAAGAGAGAAGCGGTCAACAGTTTTCAATGATGCCGGCAAGACATCATGATGTTCCAAAATATCAAATCCGTATCGCTGATCAGTATTCTTAATCCATAATATTCGTTGGAAAGTCGTTCATATGATTACCATGAGGATCTTAAAGTACATGGGTTCATACGGCCCCTAGCCCCGGGTTATGCGGAATTAGACACAAGTTACGAAACGTAGCGCCATAGATCTTGTACGCTACGTTCGTATTTTGCTATCAGCATGCGATATGTATCGCCAAATTTGAGAAACTTTGAGTGGAGGCGTTTGATGGAATAGCCCTGTTTTACAAGTTTCTGCAACAATGTTTTGTGACGTTGATTAAAATCGTCACATTTAACACAGGATCTAGCAAATGCTACTAAGCGAGATATGTATACGCCATATGCAGGTCCCACTGGAATATTCCTAGCTCCAGTTAACGACGGGCCTCCAGTACAGAAGAGAGACAACAATAATGACGATTTGGCTCCTCTATAAGAAACAACGCTGCTTAAGAATACACATTTTATATTTATACTAAAAAACAAAGTTAGACACCACACATATTAAGACCTTTGTGAACCTAGTGTTGTTGTTGTAATTAGTTACAAGTCCACGGAGAAATTCCGCAAGTGGAGATTTCCGCGGAGTTCCTCAACTTTGGCACGTATCTCCGCAAATTAAATTCTCCACAGAAATCCGCACTGAAGCGGAATTCTGAGAGCTGGGATTGTTCCCATCTTTTAAATAAGTCTTCTAAAATCTATAAAACAGGCAAATACATTTTAAACATGCTGTAATAATTCTCCGTGTTAGAACATACAAGCCATTGCTTGTTTTTAGTCATCAATGTCCCTTTTCATAACCTCATCTTGAATCATTCTCTCATTGTTCAGCATATTTCATGACTAAATGTGTACCACAACTGGAAAGATATTCCTCTAATTGAATGAGATGTTTAAAATTCTCACTCATCTGACCCATATTCGCCGCCATATTGCATAAGCGATAAATGATTCAGAAATAACATTACGCGATGTTGATTTTTTTTTAAACGTACCTTGTGGTTCAGAAAATGTAAAGACGGTATTCGCTCTGAACGTCAAATTTTCCTCAGTGTGTTGCGTTTAGAAACCGAAAATATAATTTGTCCGTGTTTTCTTGTAAAGTTATTTGCCCGAGAAAGAAAGTGTTGAAATTTCTTATTCTGGGTTTTCCCCGAGAAGAGATAAGGCGAAACAATATTACGAGTGTTAGGAAATGGACATTTGCTTGTTTTCGCAAGTCATATGTATTAATTTAATGTGCCATTGAATCGAGATACATGCAATCTACATTCAGTAGGCCTCTTCCAACCACAAATAATTCCCACATACATAACATAAAAAAATATGGGCATATCATTATCAACACCAAATTTCAAGGAAGTATACAATAAAATGCAAAGAAACACAAGCTAGTTTTTCGCAAACGAGAAGCTGTCCATTCGTCCAAATGAATTTTCAATTTGATGTTATTCACAGAATACTGTAAGTCAGCCACGTATTACTTGCTACTGCATAATGTATTAAAAATCACGCGTATTGTGTGGGTTCATGTAAAAACCATGTGGCTCTGTATGAGCTTAGTTATATTGCCCTTTCCATGGCAACCGCACCTGTATCGCAAATACATAAACATATATTTTGTACTTTTGGCTATTTGCCGATAAAATTGATACTTCAGCTCTTGATTCATATAAAAATTATACAAACCATCTGACCCAGGTTTTAAAGGAGATGATATAACGAATGGCAGGAGGATTCAATTGGGAATTGGATCACACACTTCAGTTAATGTAGGTTATTTCAATATTAATGTATTCTCAGCTACTACTTAAAAGATATGGTTTGAATATTTTGCTCATGGTGATATGTGTAGTCACGATGTGGCCTATTTTTGTCCGGGATTCTCTGCTGTCAGCCTGGCTCACATTACCATTTTTTAAAATTATTTCATGGTATGTGGTCATATCATCCAAGTTGCCACATGAACAGGTACAATAAAAGCGTACCTGAGATACAACACATATCACGAATCGTTAGATTCTTGGTATGTGCTTTAGAATAGGTTAACCAGAAGACTATTCTGTGAAGTCATGTGACGCAGTCAGTATGTCGGCACCTCTTCCCACTTCCCTTATATGTGTTGTAATCTTTGAAAAACAAGCAGCCAGAGAATGCTAAGTCCCCCGCCGAAATGGCAGCAATATTTTTTAGCATTGTTGGTCTCGGGGGATATACATGAGGGAGGCAACCGCTACTTCATAGGCGTTGGATGCGAAAGGGTCTTTCTGCCTTCCCAAGTTTTAAAATCAACTCAGAACGGCTGACTGAACGTTTTTCTGCTTCTGTAGTATAGTTTCCATGCAGTGAAACATGGAAATTATGCAACCGAGAAGCGACCCCAAGTGACACCTCAAGGCATATTATCTGCAAACCAAATTTGACGAGAAGCTGAATGCATCCTCAACCTATGGTCTGGAAACCAAATTTTAAATTTTACACCAGGTGTCGCCACCTGTAGGTGTAAGTGGGCGAAATGCAACCCCAAGGATCATCTCATGACATGGTGTATCAGCATACGAACTTTGGGAAGAATCTGAAAAGGGGTTATTGCACGGAAATTTAGATTTGTATGCACAAGTGTGCGAAAGACAATCCCAAGTGACATCTTATGGCATATGAATACCAAATTTGAGAAGAATCCGATGAGCAGTTGTCAAATTATTACCAGAAACAAATTTCAGAATTTTCCACCAGGTGTCACCACCAGTATGCAGAAGCAGGTGAAATACAATCCCAAGGGATATATCATGGCATGGTATCTGCATACCAAATTGGAGAAAAATCTGAAGAGCGAAATCAAACTTAGATTCGACACGAGGTGGTGCTACCTGTAAGCACAAGTGGGCGAAACGCAATCCCAAGCGACATCATATGTCATGATATATTCATACCAGATTTAAGAAGAATCTGAAGAGCGGTTCTCAAGTTATTGCCCGAAAACAAATCTGGTATTTCGCCACCAGGTGGCACCACCTGTAAGTAAAAGTGAGCGAAAGGCAACCCACGCAACATCTCCTGGCATGATACATGCATGCTAAATTTGAGGAGATTCCGATGAGCAGTTCTCAAGTTAATGACTGAACCAAATTTTAACACCTAGGCGCAATTGGGCGAAATGCAATCTCAAGTGACATCTTAGGTCATGGTATTACCCGGAGACAAATTTGGGATTTTGCCACCAGGTGGCGCCACCTGTAAGTGCAAGTGAGTGAAAGGCAATCCCATGCAACATCTCCTGGCATGGTACATGCATGCTAAATTTGAGAAGAATTCGATGAGAATGCAGTTTTCAAGTTATTGGCCAAAAACAAATTTCAGATTTTGTCATCAGGTGGCATCACTTTCTGAGCAGAAGTGGATAACGCAATCCCAAGCAACATCTCATGGCAAGGTCCAATGTACATGCATGCCTAATTTGGGAAGAATTTGATGAGCAGTTCTCAAGATATTGCCCGGAAACCAAATTTCGAGCAAAGTGTTTTAAAGTTGCAGCACAAAAGAACGGAAAGAACCCTAGTGGCACAAGGAATGCATATGCCAAATATTGAAGAAACTAGATACAGTCGATCGAATACGATTGGAGGCATGCCTTTTGCATCTTTAGTAAAGGAAACATTCATTATTTGTGAAGAAAGTAAAAACGTAAAACATCATTAACATGACCCCATAAGATGCCTTGAGGGTAGGTACCCACATACCAAATTTAAAAGAATCCATTAAGGTCCAACAGTTGCTGTCCGGAAATGCAATTTTACCTTGGCCCTCAGGTAGCGCCATGTGTAGGCAGATAGGCATAAAAAATAATCCCAACCGAGATTTTGAGGCAAGATCCCTTGACATTGGAAATAAAAAATGTTAACTTGGCCTACAGGTGGCGCCGCCTATGAGCAGATCAACAAGAAAAACAATACCAAGTGAAACCTTCAGGTAAGGTACATGTATACCAAACTTGGAAAGAATTCATTCAAGTATTAAAAAGTCATTGTCCGGAAGCATAATTTTAAATTTGCCCCCAGGTGGCACCACCTATATGTGGATCGGCATGAAAAACAATGCCAAACGAGAAATTGAGGCGAGGTACATACACACCAAATTTGGAATGAATCAGTTCAGGTTTTCAAAAGTTATTGTCTGGAAACAGTTAACTTAACGTTTCAGGTGGTCCCCCTATCAACATGAAAAACATTCTCAAGTCAGATCTTAGGCAAGGTACCACCACACCAGGTTTGGAAAGAACTCTTAAGGTTTTCAAAAGTTATTGTCTGGATATGCAGTTTTAACTTGACCCGAGGTGGCGCCACCCAGAAGTGGATTGGCATGAAAAACAATTCCAAGCAAGCTATAGACAAGGGACATATTTACCAAATACAAAAACATGGGTCTGTGCCTGATAAATTGAAACCTTTTGGGGTTGCAATTATCCCAATATTGCAGACAACACACAAATTTCAGCTTCTGCCAAGATATATTGGAGATATATATGCTCAAACACAATATATGAGGGTCGGGCGAGGGCTAGTTTGGGAGATAGAGGGTGCGGCTCGGCGCCCTGGGATGGGGACATGCTCTTCTCGAGGGTAATGTTAGGTGTGCTGACATGAAAGCCATAGAAGGCTCCCTGTACATGAAACAACCACACTGACACCTGCATACCATCATCTGTCAGTCCGAAAAACCACAAGGTGGAATTCAATTCAATTCAGGAAATTGATCACATGCACAGTGTGCACCCAAACTTTAGGAACTCAGTTGTAATTAATATAGTAAGTTAGGACACAAACTTGTGGACACAAATGGTTCCTGCAGAAGCTTTATAGTAAATCATATGATGCGGATTAGAAATATTTGATAGCCAAATTGAAGGAAATGTTGTCTTTCATTTAAGATGACATGAAATTCAAAAACCAGGGGTTCGGTACTGCGGGATTTCCCCGCCAGTTATTTCATATTGTACATCTGAAATAAAATATGGTTCATGCAAAGGCTTTAGGGTAAATCATATTATGTGGATTACAATTATTTGATAGCAAAAATGAAGGAAATGTTGTCCTTTATTTAAGATGACACGAAATTCAAAAACCAGGGGTTCAGCACTGCGGGGATTTCCCCGCCAGTTATTTCATATCATACTTCTGAAATAAAATATGGTTCATGCAAAAGCTTTAGGGTAAATCATATGATGTGGAATAGAATGATTTCATAGGAAAATTGAAGGAAATGTTGTCCTTCATTTAAGGCGACACAAAATTCAAAACTAACACGGGTTCGGGCAGTTATTTCATATTATACTTCTGAAATAAAATATGGTTCCTGCAAAAGCTTTAGGGTAAATCATATGATGTGGAATAGAAGAATTGGACAGCAAATTTAAGAAAATGGTGTCCTTCATTTAAAGCGGCATGAAATTCAAAACTAACAGAGAAGCGGAAGAAAGAAAAAAATGACAAACGCATTTAGGGATGCCTAATTATTAGACAAAGCATTTGGAAATTATCGCTTGTGAAGAATTTGAATGGAAACCACGGACATGCACAGAAGATTGGAACAAGATCCAGTGGCGCCACCTTCCGGTGGATCTTGCTGAAACGCAATACCAACCCATGTCTGGTCACGAGGAGTGCATATGCTAAATTTCGAAGGAATCCGACAAAGCTTTTGGAAGTTATCGGCTGTGAAGAATTTGAACAGACATCCACAGACACAAAGAGAGCAAGACCCATTTTAATTGGAACGGACACGAAGAAGCGAAACTCAGTGGCGCCACCTTCAGGCAAACGTTACTAAAATCCCATACGCAACCCTGTCTTCTCACAAGGAATGCGTATGCCGAATTTCGGAAGAATCCAAGAAAGCGTTTGGAAGTTATCGCTTGTAACTGCCATCCACGGACACAAAGAAGCAAGATACATTTTGACCCAGTGGCGCCACCTTCAGCCAGATGTTGCTGAAATGCGATACCGACTGGCGTCTTGTTGCAAGGAATGTGTATGCCGAATTTCGGAAGAATCCAACAAAGCGTTAGCAAGTAATCATTCGAACAGACATGCACGGACACCCACGGACATGCACGGACACATAGAAGCAAGAACCATTTTAAAGTCCCCCGGCCGCGTTGCGGCGGCGGACAAAAAGTGAGCTATTGCAGTAAGATGGAAGGTGAAAGTAATGACGTGGACGCCATTCTGCAAGCTCTGGGAAGATACGGCAAATGGCAAATTTACCAGTTTGTCCTCATGTGTCTTGCTTTCATTCCCTTGCTTTCCAGTATACAAATATTGTTTTCATAGGTAATGGCTTACTTTGATTAGTTTTGCTATTGGTCGAATACCGTGTGCATATTTCTTCGGGTTGGAATCTCCATTGGTAGCATGTTAGGCTCTATTATCGATAGGAACACCAGGAGGTCTTGTTGGCTTCATTAAAACTTGTTGTTGCTCAGTGTTGTTTGAAAATGCGTTTGGAACCATCCAGTGACGTCCCTGGATTTTGAAAACAGAAGCGGTAATCCATAATAAATGGTCTTCTGGTTCATCGAAAGTTTTGATCCATTATCTGTGAACGGGAATTGGCCTCTGCTAATATAAATTCTCTATCATGCTCACTTGAATTGTGGTGATACTCGTGTCGGACGATAACTGTCTAATGATAAATTACGCTGTTGAATTTCCCTGTCGCTGGTTATGGAAAATTTAACAGAATTCCTTTCCAAAAGATACATATGTTATAGAAATCTCACCGAAGATTGTCGCATTCTTGTGTAAGTGGATAAGCTGAATAACAATAAATGTGACAAATATCACACTCATTATGCCAGCATGGCTAAGACTCTCAACCCAAGGTATGTGGATCCAAAACTTTTCCTTGCGGTTTGTAATATTCTGAAGTGCAGGAACCAAATATGATAACCTGAAATATTTACTACCCGAGAATGCCTGACCGTTATTCCTTTTTTATCTACTATATAACGAGTCGTATAGTTTTAAAATACAGCAGCTGGGTATGAGAAATTCTTCTATGGGCCGTGTGTATACCATTCATATACAACATATATACTGGTGGACTTATATCAAATCTTGACCTACTACTGACTAAGCGAAGTTAAGAAAGTTTGTCCACGACCGATTTTTCGACCTTTTTCGTCTCAAAACATTCGAACGGTTGAAATAACTTAACAGCAAAGCCGACATCTCGAAGAATCAATCGATACCGAAATCGGTGCCGGAAAAACGAAATCAGAGGTAGGAAACCCGTTCTAGTTAATAGCGTATTATTGTTACAATTGTTCTGCTTCAGGCTCTGTTTATACAATTTTCATTATGAACCCGATCATGGGTAGCCGTATTCGGCTTACATCGCTGGACTGGTTTGGGTCGAGCTCATCTGGTGCATCTGTGAAAGGTTGCCAGTTACTCGCCGACGGGCAGTGGTTCTCTTCAGGCACTCCGGCTTCCTCCACCATTCACAACTGGCTGTCACCATATCAGAGAAATAACCTTGGCTGTGACATTAAACCAAATCCCCTGTATATAAAGAGGACCTTACATGAGTGACTATTTAATAATGTTGCGAACTTTGGCGAGCAACATATAAAACGTACTCAACGAGTGTCATAATTTTCATATTAAATTACCGCGAATGTAAGATTCTGTTGATCACATAACTAATTTTAAGCAAATTAAATCTGTCAAAAATTTCTTATCTTCGCTTCCTTCTGAGCCAAAAAACTGCTTTGGCTCAGGCGCACCACAGCCTTGACATTTAGTTATCAGCCTTGATATAGCCCCAACATGCAACTGAGTATGTGCACCTCCCTTGTAAGGCTGATCAGTTTCCATAGAATTTCAAAATATCTTATACCATTTCACAACAGAATGCAGTAAGTATAACTTGTTAATTAGCTGTTCTTTTTACAATATTTATTTGGAACATGTCATGCCACGATTTATCTCGTGTTCGCTTCCTGACATCATGCGCGTGATGTATTGACGAGTGCAGTGAGGTGGCGACATGCTAGGCTGAATACATAATTCAAGTGAAGTCTCTACTTATCCAGATCTATTGCAAGGATATAATCAAACATCGGGATCATTCCATGCAGAAATTGCAAAAGAATGAGCAAACGTTTACAATATTACGAGTGTTAGGAAATGGACATTTGCTTGTTTTCGCAAGTTATTTGAGTAATATATGTTAATTTGATGTGCCCTTGAGTCGAGATAAATTCAATCTACATTCAGTAGGCCTCTGCCAACCACAAATAATTCCCACATACATAACATAAAAACATTATGGGCATTATCATTATCAACACCAAATTTCAAGGAAGCATACAATAAAATACAAAGAAACACAAGCTAGTTTTTCGCAAACGAGAAGCTGTCCATTCGTCCAAATGAATTTCAAATTTGATTTTTTCACAGAATACTGTAAGTCAGATACGTATTGCTTGCTACTGCATAATGTATTACACGTGTATGTAAAAACCATGGAGCTCTGTATGGACTTATTTGTATTGTCGTTCCTATGGCAACCGCACACATATCAGAGGACAACATGCAAAAATGCCTTCCTAACACTAGAAAGACTAAAAATTGAACATGAGAAGTCTGCCTGCTCGTATATTGACAATGGACATGTATGTATGTAAAATATTTTTTAAAAAATGACAAAGGCAAATTATTTTAGATCTTGAAAGAAAGAAGTGATACTGGGCCTTTAATTGTGTCAAAGAATGACGTCAGTATGGGAGATAAATTGGATCAGTACGGATTTTCAATACAATCCTATCTCATGTTAGATTGCGATGGATGAAGCGGGTTTAGGCGCCTGATGCGTTCAGGCACACCTGCAGTCGTATCACCTGTATCGCAAATACATATACATATATTTTGTACTTTTGGCTATTTTTCGATACAATTGATGCTTGAACTCTGATTCGTATAAGAATTATGCAACCCATCTGACCCAGGATATTTTGGAGATGATATAACGAATGGCAGGAGGATTCAATTGGGGATTGGTCACATACTTGCAACTAATCTAGGCTATTTCAATATTAATAATATTCTCATAATAATATTATACTAATCATAAGATATGGTTTGAAAATTTTTGTCATGGTGACATATGTGTGGTCACGATATGGCCTATTTTTGTCCGGGAGTCTCTGCTGTCAGCCTGGCCCACTTATCATTTCTTTATTATTTCAAGGTATATCTTCGGGGAAACGTGGGCTATTGCGGTAAGATGGAAGGTGAAAGTACTGACGTGGATGCCATTCTGCAAGCACTGGGAAGATACGGCAAATGGCAAATTTACCAGTTTGTCCTCGTGTCTCTTGCTTTCATTCCGGTCGCTTTCCAGTATGCAAATATTGTTTTCATAGGTAATGGTTTACTTTGATTTATTTTATTATTGGTTGAATGCCGTGTGCATATTTCTTCGGCTTGGAATCTCCATTGGTAGCATGTTAGGCTCTGTTATCGATAGGAACATCATGAGGGCTTCATTAAAACTTTTTGCTGCTCGGTATTGTTTGAAAACGCGGTTAGAACCTTCCAGAGACGTCTCTGGATTTTGAAAACAGAAGCGGTAATCCATAATAATGGTCTTCTGGTTCATCGAAAGTTTTGATCGATTATCTGTGGGCAGGAATTGGCCTCTGCTAATATAAATGTTCTATTATGCTCACTTGAATTGTGGCGATACTCGTGTCGTACGATAAATGTCTTCTGATAAATTACGCTGTTGAAGTTTGCCTGTCGCCAGTTATGGAAAATTCAACAGAATTCCTTTCCAAAAGATACATATGTTATAGAAATCTCACCGAAGATTGTCGCATTCTTGTGTAAGTGGATAATAATAAATGTGACATCTATCACACTCATTATGCCAGCATGGCTAAGACATTCAAACCAAGGTATGTGGATCCAAAAAATTTCCTTGCGGTTTATAACATTCTGAAGTGCAGGTACCAATTATGATAACCTGAAATATCTACTACCCGAGAATATCTGACCGGTATCCGTCTTGTCTCTACTATATAACGAGTCGTATAGTTTTAAAACACAGCAGCTAGGTATAAGAAATTCTTCTATGGGCCGTGTGTATACCATTCATATACAAGATATATGCTGGTGGATTTGAATCTTGACCTACTACTGACTAAGCTAAGTCACGAAAGTTTGTTCACGGCGGATTTTTCGACCTTTCTCGTCTCAAAACATTCAAACGGTTGAAATAACTTAACAGCAAAGTCGACATCGCGAAGAATCTATCGATACCGAAATCGGTGCTGGGTAAAACGAAAACAGAGGTAGAAAATCCGTTCTAGTTAACAGCGTATTATTGTGGCAATCATTCTGCTTCAGGCTATGTTTATACAATTTTCATTACGAACCCACTCAAGGGTAGCCACATTCTCCTCACACCGCTGGACTGGTTTGAGTCGAGTTCAGCTGGTGCGTGTGTGAAAGTTTGCCAGTTACTCGCCGACGGGCGGTGGTTCTCTTCAGGCACTCCGGCTTCTTCCATAATTCACAACTGGCTGTCACCATATCAGAAATAACCTTGTTTGTGACATTAAACTAAATCCCCCTGTATATATAGAGGATCTTACACGAGTGACTATTTAATCTGAAAGTATTATGACACGAGTTGAGTAAGTTTTATATGTTGCGAACTCTGGCGAGCAACATATAAATGTTATAACTCTCATATTTAATTACCGCGAGTGTAAGATTCTGTTGATCACATAACTATTTTTAAGCAAATTAAATCTGTCAAAATTTCTTATCTTTGCTTCCTTCTGAGTCAAAAAACTGCCCTGGCTCAGGTGCATCACAGGAAGTGTAACTTATTAATTAGCTGTTCTTTATACATTATTAATTTTGGAACATGTCATACCACGATTTATCTCGTGTTCGCTGCATGACATCATGCGCGTGACATATTGGCGAGTGCAGCGAGGTGACGACATGCTAGGCTGAATACATAATCCGAATGAAGTCTCTAATCATCCAGATCTATTGCAAGGAATAATCAAACATCGGGATTATTCCATGCAGATATTGCAAAAGAATGAACAAATGTTTAGTTTCGAGATCTGACTGGATACGGTACCCAAAGTGGCGGACTGGCTCGATTCGCCAAACAACAATGACACATTTCGTAGTAAACTTTTATCAATGGAAAAACTAGTTCAGTGACGTCACGATCAAGCGTAGTAATTTATTTTCTCATTCTACATGTATTATCCAATCAGCGTGTTTGAAAATGTTATGCAACTAGTTACATATGAAAGTTATGACATAGGCTTTTATGAATGAAAAGTACTACAAATATTTGCTGAATCAAGTTGATCAGAGAATACTTGCCGGTGACGATATTTGACGAGGAAATTTATGCTGCCTTATATTTAAAACTGATGATCACCTGTCTTTCAGCATGTTCAGAAAACAAGCTCATGGTCATATTTTATTATTTTCGAGCTAGATTTGAGAATTTGTTAATTTACCCATTCTGACTCCACTTAATTGAAAATCCGTCGTTCTATTTATCGCTTAATTAATTTGTAGGTTACGTGCCATCTTTTGAGTGTGATGACAGGCTCAATGATACGTTTCTAAACAACAGTGTTTCACAGAATGTCAGCCTCTCCCTGTTTAATCTGGATAACAAGATTGGAACAAACGAAATTTTGTCGGAAAACCAATGTGATATATGGGACTCAATAGAGAACAGCACTCGACCGTGTGAGACCAGTTTCCGGTATGACGCGGAACGACAAGCATCCATTGTCAGTGAGGTGGGTAGAGACCACACAAACAGCCGGTGTGAAAGGAAAGAAGACTGTGACAGGAAACAATGTTCATTTGCATAGGTTTTTCTTTAGGAAAATATATCTTACCTCAGATGCAATTCAGGCAAAAATGTTTTAGCTGCATTAAAAGATTGGGCCTGGACATTCTTTCCTTTAACATCGGCTCCAAGACACATAAACGCTTCTTCTTGTTTAAATAGTTGATCTATTACTGTATTGTGCGAAATGCCGGTTTGGAGACAGGAATGGGATAGCGTGCCTGAAATCTCTTAGCGCAGTCAACTTTATGTAGCGCGACATTAATCCCCTCCATGCGAAGTTAATCCGTGGTCGCCAGCTAATGTCGCAGTTCCATTGTGAGCAGACGAGTTTATCACTCGGAACAAGCGGTACCGAGTCTGTTGACGCTTATAGGAACAACTGGGGACCAGTCATTATCTGATGCGAAAATATATCACAGATGATGTAGGCGCTTATAATTTAGCGTGATTCTCAACGGCATCCCTGGCGTCACACAGCGAAGCTAATGACTGGATGGGTTCAGGAAATGGCAGTCCCCCAACCTGGTTGTGATTGTCAGGCATATAAAAATGTTGTTCCGACTCGGATTCGCACATTCTTTGTACTCCGATGTATATCAAGAACTATCGAGATACATTTGTTTTGCGATCTTCAAGTTTTGATTGGGTGATACTGTGAGGAAGTCTCATGCAAGATATGTATTCCAAACAGGAAAGAGGAATTGTTTAGAGTTAACCATAGGTTTTGGAGGGCTGGGATAAATGTATACAAAAAGTCGATTTCCTATCACAAGTCGAAAGAAGTTTGTATCAAAACGAGCTTCAAAAAGTTCCAGATGCATAATGGCATATTAAAAAGGCATTTGAAACACCCGATCTTAGAGGAGGTATAGAACAATTGGTGAAGTATGGCGGTTGGCATATAAAATTCGCTTGCTGGGTTCCACAGGAGGACATCGAGAACATATGGTGTCTTCGCTTTTGTATTGCATATTATAACTGTATCGAGTGGAATATTCACATTTTTAGAGAAATCGTGGAACGCATCACATCGGCCCTACTATAGCTTTACCATGTTGGCATGGGAAGATGAATATGTTAGCGATGTTAATAAGTGGATCGAATTATATGTAGGCAAAGCTGAAGCTTCCCTTGAGGCAAGAAACACTTCAGAATGGGGGAAGGCGGCTAGATCAGTCTTCACAATCCCTACAGACGGCACAGGATATCGATAGGAAAAAGTCAACTGTCATTTCAAATGTTGAGGAACTCAAAATTACATACTGATACCTGTTCCTCATTCAGTAAGTTGTGGCAAGGGCTAAAGCAGAACTTTGTAGATAGACAGCCTCAGAAAGTCAGCGTTTAATTACAACGTATACCCGTGGAATGGTAAGGGCACCCATTTAGAATTGTGCAAAGACGTCCAGAAAATCCACAAGAGCACGAAAATGTGAAAATGGAAGCTTTATTGCATAACATTAAACAAAGTCATTATAGTACCTCTCAAACATGCTTAGTGACATCACCTGCCTCACATATTGACAGTGATATAAACAATATCTATATATACCATGTCTAACACGCGTTCTCTATGTCCTAAGAACTATCCAGATAGGATAGTTTGCTGATAATCGAATTAGCGATATTTGAATTGAAGATTACGAAGCCGATATCAACTTTACAAGAGAAGGATGCTCACAAACAATATGCGATGGGGTCGAAATAACAATGTCGAGAAACCACTTGTGTCAGATTTCCATTTATGATGTAAGTTACGGCACCTTATGGAAGTGGGAACGGTTTACGAGGAATCGAGAGCCATGTGAGACAATTCGTGTCCCGGGTTTATGAAGTTTATGAAAGGAATATCCTTGAATCTCGAAGATTACAACTATTTCGATCCCGGTGAGAACTTTTTGATAGTAGTAGAATATTTGATGACGGAAGCCAAGCAAGACACATGAAGTTCAGATCTCTTTATCAAATTATCTCACTACGATAATGCAATCGTTGTTTATATAGTTCAGAACTTATTCGATCAAAGTGAAGGCTCCCGAGATATCGATTTGAATTGTCAATACGTCGTTCTTCTCAATAACCTCATCGAAAAGCAAGAAATTTCGCTATTTTATCATATTTACCCTAGACGACTCGACTACTTTGTGAATACGTATGAAGATACAATCTCTGACATACGGTCATCTTTTCATGGATCTTAAACCGAATACGTCTGAAAGTTGAAGGATGAAGAAAAATGTACGCGAAAATCTTTCACTGACAACTCATAAAGTGAAGGAGATTTAAAACACTGTACAACTCCCCCTGGTTTAAACGGAGTAAAATGACAAGTAACAACAGGGTCAACATCAGATCAGATCATGCATTTAAATGGAGTGGAAGGAAGAAAAAGAGAATACTTTTCAAATGATGAGATTGATTACGGAGAAAAAGTACCACCCGAAAGTGTATCAAATATAATGTGGAAGAGATGTTTGGTGGTCGTATAAAGGAGGAGTATGCCGTATTGAAGAAAGCTAGCAACAATATTTACACCAAGCCTATGACGGAGATAAAACTGGTGAAATGGCGAAGATGCAGTACATTCCACCGATGGAGAAAAAACTAGGTCAAATGATTTATATCCATGTAATTCATCGTCATGATATGATTGATGGTTACATCCATATCAAAATTTGACGACTCTCAGTCAGCTTCAAAACGCGAACAACATTGACTTTGGGGAAGCTATTTCACAACGGAATGACTTGTTCAAGAAGTTAGCAACAGGGGTGATGATTCGGAAAATTGAACAAAACACGACTAATATTAGGAAAATTAAAGTGAAATATATCAAACACATATTCACATCCACTTTTATACACCCACATATTCAATCAACATTCACATATCCACATATCAACATTCACATCCATATACAACACACCAACATTCACAGCCACAAAGTATTGAAAAATTCTTATATGTTTATGAAAAACGTAGATTTTATATGAATGATTGCTGGATGAAGGACTCTGTTAATGAATATTGTGGTATCATATTATTAATCGATTGATAAAATATATATATTATGCTATACCTTGAATTTGCTTTCATTCCCCCCCTCCGCTGTTTAGCATATTTCTCATACTATGTCATCATTAGAGATGCTTCTATTTTTTTTGCTTCTGACACTACTGGTTAATTTTGGAGTTGACTTTCACAAATATTTTCGATGTTGAATCTATAACCTTATTTTAGGTTTTATAGAGGCATTATTTTACAAATATGTCTAATTAATTTTCTTTCTCGCAAAAATCGTGTCCATTAATTAAATATTTGGGTATAAATTGGAGACATATGTCAGAGGTGGGAAGAGTTGAAGATGTCTGGCGAATAAAGGCATCGGTATGACTTCACAGGAAAGTTTTTCTCGTCACGTCAGATTTAGATTCTAGAATACCACACGCCCCTTAGCGCTGGCTTAAACGGAATTAGATACGCTAGCTCTTGAGCTGTAATTACCGATCAGCTCAAATAACTAACTCATCTGATGTTTATGGATGAGCATCGAGAGCGTCTGTTGAAGTGAACACCTCAACATCGGGTACACATGGTAAATGCAAGAATACCCGATGTCGTACGACTTGAATTTCCCACCAAGACAATACACCTACATATAATTGTTCAATGGCGTACAGGTGACGGACATCAGGGACTAACATCCACTAGTAGAAACCTACCATACACAAGTAATAAATTGAAAATACATGTGAGAGGTGGGAAAAGTTGACGTCTGGCGAAACTAAAAAGCAACCATATGACTCCACAGCAAAGCTTTTTTCGGCACCTCACAGTCAGACTCTAAAATATGGATGATTATGGGAAGTAGCAGAGTATCTCAGCCATGCTGTGTTTTTCCTGATATGCATGTTGACACTAAGATGTAACCACAAGTGGTAATGACCTAGGGATTGCTAATTCTGGTGATCGACTTTTGGGGGAGCCTGATATTCTCGCTGTATATTTCGTGTAACAAAATCTCATTTCAAACGCCGTGTAATTTGAGGTCTCGTCTGCAAAGTAGTATATTTCACTGCTTCGTCCGAACATTAATCAAATTGGAGCGATATGCAAGAGGTGGGAAAAAGGGCGACGCCTGGCGACTAAAAAGCAACCATATGACTCTTCAGAAAAGCATCCCTCGGAACCTAGCATTCAGACCCGAGAATACGGTGGATTTTCGGACGTGCTTTTATTGCAGATGTTCATGTGGAGACTATGATGCATCCACACAGCCCCTAGCACCGGCTTAAGCGGAATTTGATACGCTAGCTCTGGAGTTGTGATGATAGATCAGCTCAAACAACTCATCTGAAGTTAATGAAGAGGGCATCGTGGACGTCTGCACTGCCAAAAATAGGGTACTTAAAACAAGAAAAAAAACCCTTATTTTAAGAAAAAATCATCTTGAAATAAGATAAATTATCATGGAGTGGGGTAAGAATAATTTACTTATGGATATTTCCTTGGATAAGAAAATTATAAGTTTATTTATCTTATTCAAGATTCACAAATCTTATTCGAAGATCTTAATTAAGAAAAATTATCTTGGCACTTTTTACTCATTCAAGAAAACAAATCTTATTTTTTCTTCAGTAAGATAATTTATCTTGCTATGAAATCTAAAGTAAGATATTTTTGGAGTGGGGTAAGAATATTAAACTTATTCCAGATAATTATCTTGTTCAAGAAAAACTGACCACTTGGATAAGAAAATATTTCTCAAAGCTGTTAACTTGGATAAGACAATATTTCTCAATGCTGTTGAGTTAAATATTCTTACTCAAGAAAACATGTATACAATCTTCAAGATAAATTATCTTACATTGTAAATTCAACAAAGGGATCTTGAGCTAGCAACATTTACTTAATTACATGTAAGAAAAACATGCTGAACAACATTTAATCAAATTAAATGACAAAAAAAAATATTTTAAAGATGGGGAAATTTTATTCAGATGATCCATGTAGTGAATAGTCTTCACATAATAGATGCAAAAGTGTATGCATGTAGAAGAGGTATCCCAATAATTTCAGCCACGCCGCAATTTCACACAGGATCAATAAAACGAGCTCCACAGTGACACTTCAAATATTTTCCTACAATCTAATTAACGTTTTTAACTAATTTTCTTTTTTTATATCATATTTCTGCCAAAAACTGAACATGAATATATGCTCGTTACAGTTAACAATTAAACATTATACATGCAAAATAAAAACATGATCAAAATAATGTCATGCAATTGAAGTATGAGTGAGTGAATAGAATTTAACGTCGCTTTCAACCCATCATCATGCAATTGAAGGGCAAAAGTAAGTCATATATGTAAAACAGATAAATAAAGAAATTATTTTAAATATTTTAAGGCCTTTGTTCTGACATTCATCCTTAAAGCCTCTCCTTGACAAGTATTTCTTTCCACTTATAGCAGTAATACTAAAATATATTTGCACAACATTTCTCGCCCATGTCGAAGTTGTATAATATGACAATAGACTGATATATTTAAAACCATGCAAAACGGCCAAACACCGAAGATATGATGGATAATTCTCAAAATTTTGAAAATCTGTCATCTTCAATTCTCCATAGACATTACAAATATAACAGCATATTGCACTCTTGATAGTAAAAACACCTAAACTGTGCAAATAGAATTGCCCAGCCTTTGCCCTCATCAGGTGCTTGTGGTGGAGAAAGTCCCAATGTTTAGTCACAGACAGGGTTGCAAGGTCTTACAAGCTAAAGCATACACCCAAGTTCATATACGAATATTCTTCCAAAGCTGAAGGAAAGAACTATGAAACACTGGAGGAATCAATACACTGCATACCATGTAGAATCCAGATCTGATGTTTTATTAAAATACTCAAAGCCCCAAAAGTTTCTGCCAGTCAAGATTGTCAGAGGCAACCTGCCACCAATTTACATTTCAAAGACATGTTTCCTGAATAGACTGCAGTCACTGGCTTGATGCAATGACTTTGGTTTGAATGCATATCTGACATGTATAATGAATAAGCTTATTCAACCCCAAAATACTTTTGGAGAATTCAAAGACACATTTTCATTTTTTTTCCATTATAGTGTAAATATTAAATAATTTGATTAGCTATATAAAAATGTGCAAGTATTCTTATATCTCTTCGACATGGGCGAAGCTTTTCTTGGAAATATGTTTCTACATTGCTGTGCACATGGGAGGTCGAGCTTGTATCTTTCCTTTTTATACATATATTTTTCGTGTTTGCTTTGAAACCAATGTCACAATCTTAAACTTACTTTCTAATTGCCTGTGTTCAGGTAGACAAAAACGACGAAACACATCTGCAGGTCCGCACTTTCACCAACAGAGGCCCCTAGGATCTACTTTATGTTTCCCAATTTGTTGTTGTTGTTGTTGTTGTATATCTGTAAATCCACTCCCAAAGGAAGCAAATCTCATTTTCGACGTTTTCGCTCAGTTCATTGAACACATTGAGCAACATACTACTCACATTCATCTGTAGAATGATCCATTGAGAGGCTCAGTTGAGTTTCCTCAATAATGTACCTGGATACCAACATAATTCGCGAGAATTGTGAGAGAACATGAAATCTTCGGTTGAAAATGGCGGCAAAATACATGAACCCATATGAAAACCATAACCGCACGTGAAGGTGGACTTACAGATAAAAATACTAAATTACAAAAATATGTTCCTCACTCAAATAGAAGATATAATTTCATGTATATCTTAGGCAAATTGTAACAGTAACTTTTACAAATTGACAATGACCAATTTCTTTCAGGAAACCACAGTTTCATACTATTAGTGTAGCGATCCATTTCCACTCGATTCACGATCTTACATTTTTAGGAGACAAATCACAGAAAAGATATCTCAGTTAAGATAACTTTTCTTATCACGCCATACATCTGGTAAAAATAAATCTTATTTAAGATAACTTTTCTTATAATAAGATATATCTAGTAAAATTAAATCCTATTTAAGATAATTTTTCTTAAAATAAGATAAATCTGACAAAATGGAACAAACTAAGAAAACATTTCTTGTTTTAAGGTAATTTATCTAGAATTGAGGTAAAAAAACTTATTTAAGTACCATATTTTTGGCAGTGTGATGGAGAAACTAACCTGCAATGCCCGACGTCGTACGGCTTAAATTTCCAACCAAAACAGTAAACCTTCCTATATTTGTCTAGTAACATGTACAGAGGCCATGCCTCGGGGAATAACAGTCCACCAGCAGAATCCTGCCATATACAGGTAATAAATTGGAGCAATGTGCAAGAGGTGAGAATAATGTATGACGTCTGGCGACCAAAAAGCAGCCACATGACTCTACAGGAAAGCATCCCTCGGTACCTAGCATGCAGACCCGAAAATACGGTGGATTTTCGGACGTAGCCTTAGTATCTTAGCCGCGATTTTATTGCAGATGTTCATGTAGAGACTATGATGTATCTTCACGGCCCGTAGCACCGGCTTAAGCGGAATTAGACACACTAGCTCGGGAGCTGTGCTGACAGATCAGCTCAAACAACTCAACTGATGTTAATGGATGAGCATCGAGGACGTTTGACGGAGTAAACGCTAAAACATTGCGTAAATATGGAAAATGCAAGAATACCCAGAAAAACTAACCTGTGATGCTCTACGTCGTACGACTTAAATTTCCCACCAAAACGATGAACCTAGATATATCTGTCGAATGGCATGTACGGAGGGCTGGCCTCGGGGAGAAACAGTCCACCAGCAGAATCCTGCCATATACAGGTAAAGAATTGGAGCGATATGCAAGAGGTGGAAAAAAATGTCCGGCGACTAAAAAGCAATCATATGCCTTTTCAGCACTGAAATTACAAATTGTATAAATACATGGATATACAAGCCTCCTAGCCAGTTGTAAATTAAGCTTCGTAGCTGTGCAGCTCTGCAGTTACAACCTGCAATCCTATACTCAGAAAAATTCATTTCTCTAGAAAAGTTTGAATGCATAGCCCTTCGATCGGATGGCCATCTTAAAGTTCAAATGACAAATACTACATACTACACAAGCGGCCTTGTGGGGGTACCTTTATCGCTAGTAACGGACAGGGACGGGTGGTTTCGCTGCTACGTTGAGGCCACTTCGCCACGAATGTCAGAATTTTGTCCATTATTGTTTTTTCGAAGTTTTGGCAAAAAAGTTCTCACTCTAGAGAATGACTATTACACTTTAAATTTGCGAAAAAATGAAAATTAAATTGGAAAATTTCTGATGTCCTCTAATGGGCGCCAGTTCTAATTCCCCCATAATCCATATAATGCTCATTTCCTAATTCATTTTTATGGCAGAGTTATGGAGAAAAGTTTACCGGTAGATATTAGAGATTTCATTTCTCCTAAAAGCCAGTAAGATCATGCTAGAAGAAGGATCTTTGAGGGCATACGACATGTTGATCATTCCAATTGGCTACCATTTTGCAAATAGCTTAAATGACCCCAACGCGATGGAGCCAAAAATTACGAAGAAACAGTTCACTAGCACGGGGGAAGAGGGCGGGTATCCCCACCCGGCCAGGCAGAGCAAAGGGGAGAGATCATTTCGTCGTCCGAGATATTTGGTAAATTGCATTACAATATATCAAGTTACGAGTGGGGCACACAGAATACTATGTTCCTCTTCTTTTCCAGTGGGATCTTGTCTGTCACTTGGATTACCTACCCGCCTTATCACAGGTGATGCTTACCGTCGGTGGTGTATTCGGAAGTAATATCCTGGTACCACTAGCTGACAGATATGGTCGGAAGAAAACGATCGTGACATGTCACTGTGCAGTATTTGTCGTCTCCACGCTCATTGCATTGTCCCCAAACATATTCGTTTTCATCGTGGGGCGTTTCTTGTTGGGATTTCTTCACCCGGTAAGGTTCATTTCGTTTCCCAATCAGCTGCATTATGTTTCTTGTGATGAAGATTTCAATACCCCGAATATAAAATTGAGCGACTATAATTAAATTGAGCGACTTACTCACATGCCCAAAATTTTTGGCAAGACAAGAAGTTCATGCTTTAACATTTCCAATTTTACTACCGTCTTTCAGTTTCAGTTACTTACATACATACAAACATAGATATACACATGGACGAGTGTACAGTCGCAGTCTGGGTGATGCACCCTTCATTGCTTGTTTCTCAAGAAACTAAACACAACATTAAAAGGGCGGTGAAAAACGATGCCGGCGTACTGACAAGAAGTTTCGTGACTCCACAGAAAAATATACTGATAACATAGATGTATATCTAAAACATCTCCATGCGATGATTTGTATCTCAGTCACGCTTTTGTGTAGAGGTTCATGTGGACATATTGAATGCAGGCAAAACCCATACTCCGAATACGGGAATTGGGTCACTGTTGACTGCTGACAAAGTACCAATAGCAATTGGTGTACTAGCAAGACATTTACTTCGTATTTATTCGCTATCTTCGTTTCCATTATAGTTAAGGAGAAAAGTTTGTCGGTAGCTACAAATTCAAAATTTTCCCGAAAGTCAAGTAGATCATGCTATGATGTTGCTCTCGTATGCGTTTTGGGAGATAAGACCAAGACCACAGCGCATGCTCCATTTCGCAGGCTCCATTACCATCCCTGCCACCAATAGCGGGAGTTTACCTTTACTACGTTGCTATGACGTATAGGGGAAACCAACCAACGCACGGTTCAGTTTGAATCCGGCCGAACAACTCCATTAGTGTTACACATGAGCGAACTACTTTTCATATGCTCTGTCCAGATAAACAGGGAAAATTATCTCCAGATAATTCTTTTTAACGCTAGGTCAACAGCGGTATTATGCAGACTTGAAAAGTAATCGAAAAGTTCGGTAAACATCTATTTTATTATATATGATGTCACTTCCGGCGATGTGCGCGAAGGCCCCTAATCCGGTCCAAAAATCTGACTGGTGGCTAGGGCATTATTAGACCCCCAGCGAGGTGGTTGAGATAAGACAAGATGATCAGTCAAACTGACTATCATATGCACGTCACAACTATCATATGCTGCGTCACAGCACACCGTTTTTGAGGGCCCACATGGCCACCATCTTGGATTTACGCATGTTTCCCTGCACCTAGGATTATACGAATACACTTAAAATTACCCCAATATAAGACGCGGCAAAGTCATAAAATGTCGGCCCTCAAGGTCGGTGCCCTTTAAAGATACGAGAAAAAGTTCGCTGGAGTTGAGTGGCAGGAGGCGGCTACCGCCTCTCTGGTCGGATAGGATTAGGGGAAGAGACCAGGGTTAAGGGAATGTCGGCCCGAAACATTTGGTGAATTGCATTTTGTAATATGTCGTGTTACAAAAATGATGCTCATTCTTGTGAAGGTGGGGTGCACACACCTAGATCAGAAGGTAAGACCAACTTTACGGCTTAGAGGGGTCGTGGGTTCGAATCCCACTGACGGCTAAATTATTCTTCCTGTAAAAAATTATACCCCTATTTGCTCTCCATGCAATAGTTGTCCATCGGTTCGCTAATACATACCAATTAATGTTTATACAGGCAATGTGGCAAGATCAATATTTTTTTTAGAATTCGATTCTTGTGATTCGAGTATTTTCTTCCTACGTTAAATTCACTTCTATTTTTTCCATTTATTCACAGGGCGTTTTTGCTGTTTCCAATTTACACCTCATAGAAGTATTTCCTAAGAGTCAAATATCTTCAGCGTCAGTGATTTCCACAATATTTTGGTCTTCTGGAATAGTACTCCTGTGTCCGATCGCTTATTGGTTCCGTGATGACAGTTGGCGATATCTTCAGTTGTCTCTATCCATGGCATCGCTAATACTGATTGTCCAGATATTGTACGTAGCATTACATTAAATATTTAAAACTCCTGAAATAGTCTATACCTCGTCTCAGAATACTATGACAGTGCGTTGAGATCTCAAACGATTTAGTAAAATCATTAACAACGATAAATTCTGCAAGCAAAAGGGAAAGCCAAAATGAAATTCACTGCCCTGCAAGGAAAAGGGCTTCAACCGTTATGGTCAAAATATCGAAATATTACATGGTAATTCCATAAACCTACCTATACTTCTGGTTCCTTTCAGGTACATGGACGAGTCGGTCCGCTGGCTGTTCGCTGTAAATAGGAAAAGGGAAGCAATTTTATTGATAAAAAAAGCCGCGGTGAAGAATAACATAGATTATATGAGGAAAATACGATCGTTAATTGTAGAATTAGATGATTATGATTGTGAAATCGATAGTGAAAGTTTTCACGAACGGGTACAGCTAGGCACTACAATGATTCATCCAACTGAATTAGGATACCAGCATTGCACTAACGGCGCAACAACAATGCCAGCTGCCTCCACGAATGATCAAAATAATACCATGCATTTTGACAGAGCTGACAAGACAATGCCAGCTAGAACGGACGATGTACAAGAAATAGAACGTTTTGCAATATTGTGTGATGATGGAATCCCACCTATAACCACTAGCCATCATTCGGTGGATGGTCCGTTTCGAGGAGAGTGTAAAACGAGACATAAGCAGCAAACCGGATTGCCTAAACTTGACTACAAAACCTCGTCGGATGCCATTGAGGAACATGTCGCCAACTGTATAGAAGGTATCGAAGTTTGTGTGAAAGGAAATTATACTGCGCATCAGCACAATGAAACACAGACGATTAAACAGGACGTCCATGAGGTTCTCATTTCGGAGTTGGACACCGAAATGAACACTGAACCACAGCTGGACTCTACTGCAGACAAAGTTGATGAAGGGAACAGTATGTTGATCTTGTTCAGACACAGGCAATTAAGGATACTGGCATTTTCAGTAGCCTACCTCTGGTGAGTAGAAAAGTTATGCCGCATACTGGTTTTTCTCCAATGGAGTTTATCTTTTTTTTTGCCACAAGGGTCGGCCGAATTGATAACTACTCAACACAATTAAAGAAAAATAAAAACATAACACAATGATATCGTAGAAAAGTGAGGACTGTATGTTATGGAATCGAGATAAGCTCATCAAGCGCAGATGTTTGATTGCATTTCAATATCTCTATCAGAGCATGTATTGGTTGGGTGGGTTCAGGTTCCTGTTGCTTCAATGTATTTTGCTGAGAAGCAACAGGAACTTGATAATGTGATGGCTAGCACCGTAATCTCACTTTTATTTATTGCACCATGTAAGTGTCCTGTCTGTGTATTGTATGCTGTCCTCAGTGTTTTATAGGATGGATGGAGCGTGTCTGGTTCCATGCTGCTTCAAAGATGTCTTCTTTGAAGTAGCTGGAACGCAACTTGGCTGGGTGGTGCTTAGTTGGTTCGTCGCGATATAGCTGAAATATTTTTCAAATTCTATTCACTCACTCACTCACTTGAAGGTTCTGTTGAACGTATCCATGGTTCAGTTTGTGGCAAAATCGACAGCTTGAATATAGATGAAAAGTTTATTTCTAACTTCCACAGGACCGTCGGTTTTCTGGTCTACTTTGGCCTTCTTCTCCTGTCACCAGCCCTGGCTGGTAATCGATTCATCAACGTCGGTTTGAATGGTGCCATTGAAATCCCTGCTTATCTGTTCTCTTTGTACGCTCTCAATAGGTAAGTTCACGACAATGCAAACATACATTGGACAATAGGTCGGCGATAATAGGCAGATTATACGATAGCCTTGGCCAAAAAACCCCGTTTCCGTGCATTGGCAACATCTATAACTTTAAAAATATCGAAACAAAGAATATGCCCTGTACGTACCTTACTATCTAAAACGTGTCAGTGAATTGCATCAGATGAAAGTATGAATTCCTTGTACAGTATTTAGGTTAGCTAGACGAAACACAAATGCTGCTTATGTAATTTGTATTGCTTATATCATTTTTTCGTTGAAATCTGTTTTGTATACGCGCAAGAAATTTCTGATAAGACAAGCACTTGTATATGCTCAGCGGAATTAGGCGGATCGTATTGACGTATCTATACCATTGACGGTGTATGACACCATACATGATGTAATACTGGGTCCTTTAAAAATTTTACTAATGTCATTTCCGTAATGGAAGTTATGACGGAAAATACATTAGCAGCATCTTCAAACACCCATAGTATTGGTATTTAATACACTGACAATGGTAGATATATCTTAATGAGGTCAGGCTTATACCACTGTAGATCTGTTATTGGATAATTTCATTGACATTTGTATTGTGGTGAACATTGTAAAACAATTATGATGGAAATATGACATTAGCACCATTTACATTTCTCTCTATTATCAGTCAATCTCTATATTATACAGCAGACTGTATAAGAAATGTACAAGGTAAAACTCTTTATATTCACATTTTACACAACCTTGGTGAGTTTTACAAACACTGTACATGACACAGAGTTAATTTTTAATATTTTTAAAGTTGCAGATTTTTTAATGTCATTTATCGGATGAACGGAACAGCAGTGTATCGTGCAATCGGCCAATAGCTCCTGTGTTAGCTAATGTTTATAATTTTGTAATCCTACGTTACATAAACTGACTGTGTGTCTGTCTGTCTGTCTGTCTATATATCTATGTTATGGTATAGTTTATGTTTTGATACGCCCGCCGTTTATTGCGATAGCCAGTTTGCTTGCCTGTCTGTCACATACTTTCGTTGTCTGTGCAATATTTCCATGTCCAGTCTATGGATTATGCTAGAGGCCATGTGGTCATATCATCCAAGTTGCCACATGAACAGGTACAATAAAAACGTACCTAAGATACAACACATATCACGAATCGTTAGATTCTTGGTATGTGCTTTAGAATAGGTTAACCGGAAGACTATACTGTGAGTCATGTGGCTCTGTCAGTATGTCGGCACCTCTTCCCACTTCCCTTATATGTGTTGTAATTAGTTTTAAACTTTGGGTATAAGATATCCTTGGGGTAATAGCAAAAGCTCACTGTGACTCGAATATCACGAAAATCATGACAATTAGACTCAGACTCAGAAAAAAATGTCATGGTATACGTCAAATACTTGGCAACAAGAGTCCTTTCGTTCCAAGTTTAGATTTTTAGTCAACTTGTGGTTTATCTTACCTTCAATGATACTGTTCCATAAACCATGGAATCCTCAAAAAGTGCATTGTCCGTGCTATAACTCCTATTCAGGGACGTGAATAGTTACCAAATACACGAAAACCTCAAACTGCTGAAACTTTACCCAATGTTGATTTAACTCGTGTTGTCTCTAATATCACCAGCTTCACGTTATGGATGGCTACCGACATTAAGGTAAACTTACACATGGCGGAAAATAAACAACCTGTCCATTTTTATGTTGAACATTCATTTCACAAGATCTGAAGACCGGGAAATAGTTGAAAATTTTGATGTTCATGCTGTATAACTCCAGTTCCTATAGCTGTGGCAATGTTTCAGGTACCGGTATATCAAACTATTTATGCGACGTTTAGTACTGTATCCGTTCGTCTGTTGGCCTATTTGTCTGTCATTTACTCTCAAGTTCTTTTCATCTAAATTACCAGTCTAAATTACTAAATTACCCTAATCAACTTGGGATATTTTAATTGTCCTCTCTATTCACCCAGGACAATATTTTGAACTGATGATACAGCTGACATAATCTTTTACATATTTACTCGCGTCTTGCACGAGTTTTAAGTTAACGTGAAAAATGAACAGCTCAGTCTCGTTCTCCAGAACTGCGAAGAGGAATAAGCTGCAATCCTTGTATTTCATCAATACGTGGCAGTGTGAGATGGGTCGTTTCAAATGATTCATAACGAAAATATCGTTCTCCGTTCATCTGAATGCCATTTTTGTAGATCTAAGTATCAATAGTTTAGAACTAAATGTAGGGTAATGAAACTTATGAGATTTTTTTTTGTAATTCGAGAAGGAATATAATTTCAATACGACCCAAAAATTGGCTTCAATATATCCTTGCACAACATACTATAACACACAAAATTGCGATTTTAATGATTTCCTGATGTTGGGGTCACAGGGACGCTGGCTTTTACCTTAACCTCAATTTTGGTATGTGACCCATCGCCTCTACCTGATGTATCCATTCACAAAAAAAGGAACTATAGCAAAAAAATGTCCTAGATATCCATCGTTCACGAGATAAGAGACATACGAACGGAAAGCGGTATCACATGAAACGTCCTAATATGCCCGCTTTTGAGCGGGCGTATACAATTCATTATTCTTTTAAAAGGTTTAATCGGAAGACGTGCATACTATGGAGCTATGTGTTCACAGGAGGGATGTTAGCGGCGGCTACAATAGTCAACATCACGACAGGTATAGATGCCACAAAACCGTCAATCCAATCAAGGCGTCGGGCCTTACATATTGGGGATCTGAATTTTCAGAAAATTTTACAAACATGCAACGGTCTGAACATGTTCGGGGGAGTCACCGGAAAATAACATCGGATAGGAGTTAAGACAGGTGTTTCTGTAGCAAACGTACATTGTATAGCGTATATAGCACGTTTTATGGTTAAAATCGTATTGATCTAAAGTTTTAGGAAGAAATCATTTTCTGCAAATTGGTTTCTTCGATGAAAGCTATTCTTATTTCTGGTGGACGTTATTGAATATGCTATCGCTTTTCATTTATTGAGGTTCTGGTAGTCTGGTAACTGCTCTGACGACACTTGGTAAAATGGGCGGCTCTGGTATCACAGCAATCACATTTCTATACGGTTTTGAGGTGTTTCCAACCAGCATACGGTAAATGACTGTATATTTCAAGGAAAGAGAGAGAGAACTAAAGTTCAATATTTCAACCATATATAACGGAAACCTATCTGAGATTAGAGTTGTGGTTTTAGCAACCATTCTTTCTGAATACAAAGGTGAGAGGTTGAAATAATATTACCTCTGCTGGGTACCTTTTCGAATCATGGACTTGATTTGTTATTTCAGTGGTAGAGCTGTAGGGTTCTGTAATGGGGCCTCGAAAATCGGTATGATTATAGCGCCGCTTTCGAACTATTTGGTAAGTACATTGGGAATTTCTGATTATCTTGCAATTTATTTTGTATGATCCGATCAAAGAGCAAATTACGTTAGCCCATTTGGCACCTGTCTAGTCCTGGGGGCCATTTCGGCCCCCCTCTCTAAATATTTCTCTTACCTCTTGAGCTAGGAGGCTGAAACGTACTACACTTTACCCTTGGGTCGATCTCTACTGGGAAATGTAAAAAAAAAAATCCATGATGGCTGCCATGATTACGTTAGAGTGTCGTCATTTTTGGTCGATTTTTGTCAGATTTTTCCATTTTTTATTTATGTGCTTTCTTCGCAAGTACTGAATGATAAATTGATAAATAATAATATTCTGATGTGAAATAAAATAGCTTTTTTGAATTTACATTCGCTCGGGGGGTGGTAGCATATGTTTTGTCGAACTGCAAAAATAATCGTTTTAATGCTGGGTTAACCCTTAAACATGGTTTAACTATTAAAGTGAAGATCACGAATGTGTTCTCTTTTCATTTTCAGGCTTTGTTCGGTCTCTGGATACCAACGAGTGTCTTTGTAGTTTTGTGTTTGAGTATTTGTATTTTGTTCATCTTTCTACCGGAAACACGTGGAAAACAACTGCCTCAAACAATCTCCGACCTTTGATACTGTTAGAAAGTACTACACGATTCAGCATAATTAAATAGTGTAGTAGTCTGTACGTCGTAGCCATCATAGGTTAATACAACAACGAAACGCTTCGAAATGGCTCAGGAATCTGTCAAATATAAGCATACATTCGTTTCGTGGGTGAAATGAATTGTAATGTTTTATTTCCGAATTCATGTCGAGCAGAGATAATAAATCGCATGGCGTCTTGTCTAGCGATGATCACTTCAATCTCAAGCTACATCGAAATTCCAAGCCAAATTAATGTTCATGTAATGCTGTATACTGTGAGTGGAAGGCATGCACAGCATGTTTGTGTCTAAGTTCAGCCACCATCAGGGGCTTGGGGGGGGGGGGGGAACGTCAGGTGCGAACGACCCCCCCTCCCCCCCACATTGGACGCACAAAAAAAAACAGGAGAAAAAGCAGAAAACGAATCAAAAATAAAGAAAATGAAAACAAAAGCAAAACAAAAAAAGCAAAAGGGAAAATAAAGAAATAAAAAATGTTACAAATCCGTCTCCAGAATTGTAAGCATGCTCCGTTCCAGTAGTGACGCGTCAGTTCGCTCATCAATGGGTTCACCGCGACTTTCCCCGTTGGCACTCATGAACATACACTATGGTCATAAAGCGGATTATGGAAGAGCAGTAGCTCTGTTCATGAGACTCCACCCTCGACGGATACAGCAGGCGAACCCTCGACGGATAAAGCAGGCGAATTTACTATTCAATTAATCATTAACACTAACTCGTGTGTTTTTTTTCCTTCTGCTCGATGCGTGTGGATTTGATAATGAAGCATCCGCAGCCTAGGTCTACCGTTTGCGAAGTATGCGAAGCGCAAAACGGGTAATAAAGGGAACGTTGTATATGTAAGCTTTGATGAAGGCTATACAACATTCGTGATATTTCATTTCCGGAAAATATATCAGTTTCATGTTTTTTTCTAGTCAGTATTTTACCATGGCCACGTTTTAATTTCCAGAATGATGAGTGATATTAGTTTCATTATTCTAGTCAGTATTTCACCATGGCCATGAGATACAGTCCTTGATACACAGTTTGATATTCTACACAGTATTATTGTGATATTTTCAGCAAAGGTTTAATGTTCACAGTCATGAAATGACATATGGATCGGAAAGTGTGATGATGACGTTTAGTTTTAATCATTTTAACATGGTTACAGTGGCGTCGGAAGCGGGACACTTCTGATTTGGGGGAGGGGTAATATCTTTGGGCCCCCCAATTTTCAGCATCCCTAACTGACCATGTCCCAACATAAAATTACAGATAGAGTGCCAGGACGTGTAGTGTTGTGTTATAGGCCTGTTTTGTTTGTGTCAAACCAGGAAGTCAAATGGAGTCCGGCAAATTATTCAATATCGGTGAGGGTTTATGCGAAACAAATGTGGAAATAGTACCATAAATCTATATACATTGTGTTCAGATTTGTTTCCGGGAAAACGCGTAAAACGCATCTCCGGCAACCGGAGACCCCTGAGCTTCCGGGGCCTAGGCGGCCCCTGTACCCTCGCTTGTCAGGCTGTGAGGATCGCTCATTTCAGCTTTACGTAAATGAATCGCTGTCATATTGGTTCTAATGTTCCATGATGTAAAGGTCATCGTTTTTTTATGTGTTTTTTTTATGTGTTAAATATAACTAGAAAGTCAAATGGATTCAGGCATGAATTATGATTTTATCAATATCGATGAGTGCTTATAAATGCGAAACATACGTGAAAATAGAACCATAAATCTGCATACATTATGTTCGAATTTATTTCTGGGAAAACGCTCAGAGCGCATCGCTGGAGATCTGAAACTTCGGAGCTTCCGTGGCCTAAGCGGCCTGTTTTCAATATCGATGCATGCTTATAATTGCGAAAAAAAATCGTGAAAATAGAATCATAAATGTGCATGCAGTATGATCAGTTTTATTTCCGGAAAAACGTTCAAAACGCATCTCCGGCAATCTAGGACCCCGGAGTTTCCGGGGCCTAGGCGGCCCCTGGGGACCCCCGCCTGTTGGGCTGTGATAGTGGACCAATCCCCCCCCCCCCACTTTCAATTACCTTCCGACGCCACTTCGGTTTAATAGCCTACGAGGTATATCGGCCCTGGATATCTGGGTATCTGTCGAACCGCAAACAGCGTGTAGTGATAGACGGGACGAATTCACATTGGGAGGAAGTAATTTCTGGGGTCCCTCAAGGTTCTATCTTGGGCCCCCTAATGTTCCTCATGTACATTAACGATATGCCAGAATGTGTTAGCGAACTATCAACTTTCGCCTTATTTGCTGACGATGCCAAATGTATTAGGAATATAAATAGCATCGATGATTCTGTAGCATTTCAAGCTGATATAGATAATTTATACCAATGGAGTCTGAAATGGGAAATGAATTTTAATGTGAACAAATGCAAGCTCTTAAGAGTCACGAGAAAGCCAATAACGGCTGAATATTTTTTGAATGGTTTTCTCTTAGAAATTGTAAAAACTATGAAAGACCTTGGGGTTGTTGTGTCATCTGACCTGTCATGGTCAGAGCACACCAATGTTGCTGTGAGCAAGGCAAACAGGATGCTAGGGCTCATCAAGAGAACATGTGGAGACAATATATCTATTAAAGCGAAAAGACCTTTATATATTGCTTTGGTTAGAAGTAACATCGAATACTCCTCACAATCCTGGGGCGTTCCAACAAAAAAATGTCTCCTGCACATTGAAGGCGTGCAACGGAGAGCCTCGAGGTTTATTCTAGGCTATCGAAACTGTAATGATCTCTGTTACAAAGAAAGACTCCTCCAACTTAACCTTCTTCCCCTTTCTTATTGTAGGGAATTGAATGATGTCGTATATCTGGCCAAGTGTCATTTGGGCGATTTCGATGTCAATTTGAGTAAATTTATCACCTTTAAAAATGAGGACAGCCTTCGCATGAAAATGCCCAAGTTTCGTACCGAAACTTTCCGCCATTCATATTATAATAGAATATATTATATTTTAAATCTGATTCCTCTCAATTTCTATCCTTTCTCATCAACTGCCAGTTTCAAACATAAACTCAAACATTACTATGGAAATCTTTTAAAAGAGAAATTTTTATCAGACAATTCATGCACATGGGTGAGTCAGTGTCACTGCCCAGCATGCCGAAAATCTTAACTATCATTATCATACATATAGCTTATCATTGTTTACGAAATCGACAAGTTTTTATCCAAAACATGTATATTTAGTTTTGTATCTTAACTTCATATATATATTATATGTTTAGTCTCTGTATATAACATCGACTTTTTGTTATCCAAACCATGTACCATAGTTGTATGTATTACCCATTTTGTATTTCATATTATTGTTATATTTGTTGTTATGGGAGTCACTATCTAATATAGGTGCTAGTCACCTGTGTGATATCCCGGACTATTTGGTCAAATTCCAATAAATAAAATAAATAAATAAATAAAAATCATTATTATTGTGTATTCAAGATGACAAGAAAATAAAATATAATACTGATATTTGACAAATGATGCGTTAGTTTAATTGTGCAGTTGAACTCAGAATGCAGTTCAGGCCATCTAAGGTCCCAGAGCTGTATAATATAATGTGCATACATTATGTTGAGATTTAATTCCGGGAAAACGCTTAGAACGCATCTCCGGCGATCTAGGACCCCGGAGCCTCCGGGGCCTACGCGGCCCCTGGACCCTCGCCTAGAGTGCTATGATAGTCAGCCGCCCCCTTCAAAAATCTTAGCGAGGTCCATGACCATACCTGTATTGACTCGATGGATAACAACATCTTCGGTAATACAGAGGGACGACAGTGGTGCTGGCTCCTTTCACAACAGGTCTTATATTATGTCCACTGAAATGTATCTAATTATAAACAGGTAATTATCATCCATAACATTATGTCACGTGTCTGCATTGACTCGGAATACTCACCTTTCACATCACGTTTTGCCTAGAACTATGTACACTCTCCTATGTCATTTAATACATATACCGATACCATGCTGTAAGTACCCTGTCAGATTCAGCAGAATGAGTAGAATGCACAGCAGATGACAAATTGTTGCTTTGTTAAATATGATTCTAGGCTCAGTATAATTTAATACCTCTATATCATTTTGTTCTGTTACAGTAGCCACTGCCATGTGTTTTGATTTTTGTATTATTTAAAAAATCAAACGAGATTTACCAGTATATTGATGTTTGACCAAATTGAAGCGATATGAAAGAGGTGGGAAAAATTGACGACGTCTGGCGACTATAAAGCAACCCTACAGGAAAGTTTCCAGCGGCACCTCACGAGAATAAGGTGGATTCACTAACGCAGCCCTAGTATCTCATCCGCGCTTTTACGGATCGTAGGTCAGGACCAGAGGAATTATCTCACATATTGCCAGCGTGTTCTACCTCCAGTATTGAGAGTGTTCAAAGCCCATGGAATTATGTAGAGCTGGGTGATATAGTTGAGTGGATACGTAATTCATTTGTTCCTGACATATGACTCGGTAGAATTCCAATCAAATATCAGCTTATAGGTAAGTTTTCTAGAATTTTCTACTTCCTCAGGGGTCCACGTCATAATCGAAATCACTTGAGATTTTAAAGTATATGGAATATAGAGTGACGAAGTTAAAGGCAAATATTTCAAATCTAACCTTTGTCAACTGTATCGAGAATGCAATGATATTTCAGATAATTTACTCTAGCAAATGCCATTTCACAGAATGTTCTGTCACAAGCTCATATCAAGACATCAAATAATTAATGCTGTTTAATTTTGTTTTACCAAAATGTTTACTCTTCAAAAGAAGCTTCTTCTAATGAGTAGCAAATGTCTTTTCAAAGTTCCTTTCAAGGATCAAATCCATTGCGAGGTTACTGTCCTGTACCTTGGACACGGAAGTTCCACTAGTAGGCAACAGACAACCAAACGATTCACACGTTCGACAGTATTAACAAAACTTTGAATGTTCCTTGCAGCGAGGGCAGAACAAAATCGAGAAAATTGAGAAGAGATGACGTGTGATGGTTAAACGGATCGGGACTATTTTTCTCGTTGGTAGTCTGAAACCTGACACACTGAAGTATCTGCCTGCCTTACCCAACATTTTTCTAATAGTGCCGGCTTAGGTTTCTAGTATTGGATCCTATCCTTTCCGGCACCTACGCGTATAACTACGCCCTTACCAAATACCATGCAGGCATACTACAGGAAATTAACTCTATCTGGCCTGAGCTTTTTGTGACCTTTGCAGGCCTGAGGATCTTTTCGCCCCCCCCCCCTCCCTCCTCACCCCCAAATTATTTATCTTACACCTTAAACTAGAGGGCTGACACTTATCAAACCATACCCTTGGATAAAGCACTAACAGAAAATGTAAAAAATCCACGATGGATCCTTTGATAACGTCACAGTGACTTCGGTCAGTTTTTTTCGAATTTTGTATTTATGTAATTTTCCTGCAAAACCGCATGATAAATTAGTAAATATTAATCTGATGTGAAATAAAATAGCTTTTGAACACTTTTTCTCGGGGAAAAGCAGTAATTTTGAAAATAAATGACGAAAACATCACTTTTCTGTTACCCGCATCACCGCCATTTTGAATTCACCGATGATCCTCTGCTCACGGGGTTATGCAGATAAGCTCAAAATGACGGAGTCATGGAGTATCAGCTCCTAATGTTTTGCCGTTCCGGAGATGGCGCAGAAAGCTTGGTAGAGGGGAGCCATAATGGCTCCCCCAGGCCTATTACGGTTAAAGACAGCCTTTCATATGTGAATTGGAGTGAGTGAGT
This sequence comes from Hanleya hanleyi, assembly GCA_036873755.1. Taxonomy (NCBI): domain Eukaryota; kingdom Metazoa; phylum Mollusca; class Polyplacophora; order Lepidopleurida; family Hanleyidae; genus Hanleya; species Hanleya hanleyi. The sequence goes on from JAVTVY010028669.1 coordinate 49,223, forward strand.
GAATACGATTTAACTTCGCTTTCAACTATATTTCCGTCATATCACGACGTTGGGCCCTATTACTTTTCACACTCGGGAACCACACGGGTGGGGTCCTATTCCTTTCCACACCCAAGAATCCCACGGGTGCCTCAGTTAGTCGCCTCTTACGACAAGCTCTCTGAGGAGTTGAGGCCTATTCTTACCATGACCTGCGGTGTGCACAACGACATCCCAGGTCAATCCCCGGAAGCCCCACGATTCAAGGCGAATTAGATTACCACTCAATCCAACTTCCATGGACAATACTTGACTAGCTTTGATGTTACCAACCTCTCAATATTCCACCAGATGAAACTATTGGTATCATTCCAAACAAGGTCACTCCTCATAAGAACTCTCGCTGTCACGCTTTCAACAAGCGATGGTTGAAAAAGACTTGCTGTGAAACATGCTGTCGAAATTGCGACCTTTAAATCTGATGCCAAATATCATCAGCAGATTGACGAGGTAGCATTGAGCTCATCATTAGCACATATTCTCGCAAATATATTCACGAATACTTTTAAAACAAAACTCTTCCAGGCCACAGATGTTAAGTAGCCAGTTCATTTTAAACGTTGTGTGGACGACTCGAAACATGCACATATTAAGCGTTGCCGAGATAAAAAGAAATCATCTTAGAAATCATTTTCTGTTCTTGTGATATTTTAAGATATGCACCCAGAATATTAACCTGCGGGTTCATATGACTTTTGATATTATTTCTCACTAATTTTGACTTTACTTGTTACCCGTAAATTGTGAGATTCAGCCAAGTGGACGTTTAGTCACCAAGGCCTGCCCTCTGTTCAAATCATTGTGATTGTATGTTTTATATCTGTGGGGAAATGGTGGGAACTGAATTGGAGCGATATGCAAGAGGTGGAGGGAATTTAAGACGTCTTGAGACTAAAAAGCACCCATATGACTCCACAGGAAAACTTCCCTCGGCAACTCACATTCAGACCCGAGAATACGGTGGATTCTCGGACGTAGCCTTAGTATCTCAGCCGCGCTTTTATTGTAGCTGTTTGCGTGGAGATTATGAACTATTCACACGGCCCCTAGCATCGGCTTAAGCGGAAATAGATACGCTAGATGGAAAGCTGTGATGGCAGATCATCTCAAACAAATAACTCACAGAATATTCATAGATGAGAATCGAGACGGTCTGATGGAGTGAACGCCTCAACATTGGGTCAATCTGGTAAATGCAAGAATACCCGGAAAAAGCAACTTGTAATACTCGACGTCGTACGTTTTCAATTTCCCACCAAAACAATAAACCTACGTCTATTTGTCGAATGACACGTACAGAGAGTGGGCCTTGGGGAATAACAGTCCACCCGCAGAATCCTACCATATACAGGTAATAAATTGGAACGATATGCATGAGAAGGGAAAAAGTAACGACGTCTGGTGACTACCATATCACTCCACAGGAAATCTTTTCTCTTCAACTCAGACCCGAGAATACGTTGGATTCTCGGACGTAGCCTTGGTATCTCAGCCGCGCTTTTAGTGAAATGGCTGGCCGGCGTCGGACCTCACAGATTTGTGCTCTGAGAAAGCACTTCTAATACTTTCCCAGTTTGTGTCGGTTCTGCTATCTAACGGTCACACAGTTCATCGCTTTCCATCAGGTGACTTTTTATACAGGGTTACTACATTATTGCTCCTGGATATTTATTTAATATCGCTCAAGCTGGTTTTATTACGGTTCTCACAACGGCGTTAACTTTCAACCTTGACATATTACTTTTAGAATGACAAAGAATTTCGAATTTTCGTTCCATCGCAATAGAGAATTTGTTCGGCAGTGGCCTGCTCTTGTCTATTACAGTGGACTCGATCAAATGCACATAGTGGAACGATCGTTTTAATACCTGACCTTAGAAAGTACCTTTGTTTCACGAGATTGTGGGTATCAAAATACAGCAGCCAAACAGTTAAAGTCTTCCTTTTATGGGCTTGTGAATATACATGAGACAGGAAATGTGGAGACAGACCGTCTTTACCGTATGGAGATTACAGTTGGTGTGGTGTAATATAGCGTTCCGAAGAAAAAAAAAGTAGTTTAAGATTCCATTTCCTCGTCTGTCCTCGCCGTGTAAAAAAAATGCAAAGAAAAAATGTTCCATCAAGCCGACTTGACTAGGATCACCTTATCTGGTTATATGCATTGCTTCTCGGCTCATACTTGCCTTGAAAATGTGCAAAATAGAGAAGATTTATATATATAGTTGTTCTTCAAGTCATTTCAAAGCATGACTTTCAAGTAGAACCTTCCCACAAAATAAGACCGTGTTACAACGCGAAAACATCAAACAAGTAGGTATTATTTCTCAGGAAATTACGGTTTTGTATATTTTTCTTGAATAAGACTTTTGTTGAATAAGAAATGTACATTTCTGCAAATTTCAACTACAGCAACAAAAAAGAGGAGTTTATAAGTAAATTAAATTAGTTAAGTAAAGTACAGTAAAGTGTTAGTTATATGACTATGACTACTCAATATTACGATTGTTAGTTGAGCGTGGGCTTTCAACGATAGCCGTTGACTTTCAGACACATCGTCGAATGTTCATTCGAGGTGGCAAAGACTTTGTCCAGCAACTGTTCCAGTTCTACACTGCAACACTGCAATGTATCTCAACAGACAACAGAATGCTATAAAACGCAACAATTAACAGCAATATACTCCGAGTAAATTTGTTTTTGTGATGTCTGATTTCGACTGGGCACACAATAATCTCACCGTCATACACTCAGTCTTTGAAAAGGCAGCTGAGGTCGCACTACATGCCTGCCGTGGTGGTTGATGTATGTATTCCATTGTCCGGTCAACTTCACGGACGAATGCAGTGGAAATGAACATCACATGGATGGGAATAATCATTCAACAACAAAATACCACAGATACTGTTGAACGACCATGCTCGAGTAAAAGCCGTTGTAATGGACAAGAGCAGCATACTGCCGAACAAATTCTTTATTGCGATGGAATGAACGTTCGAATTCCTTTGTCATTTTAAAAGCAATAGGCTAATGTCGAAAGTTAACGCTGTTGTAAGAACCGTAATAACGGCCGTGTGTTCATGCAATTCAAGTTATCATTGTGATTGTATATGTTGTGACTGTAGTTTAAATGACGTTCATAAGGTTAGACCGCGGTTTGCAGTTAGCACTTCTTTATTCGAGGTGACCAGCAATTATTTCTTCAGATATGGAAATCTGTAATTTTTTTTTATTATGAGCACTTTGAACTCCAAGAGAATGTCATGCTCTATGTCTTTGCATATTCATATCCCAAATCTGACGCCAGCGGGTGCTGCTAGGGGCGCGGCTTTGAGTCGCTGAATGACTGGTCCCCACGAATAACGAACTGCGAACTGCGGACCGCAGTCTAACTTTACGAACGTGTTAAAATGGTATAAAATGAAGTGCCTGTTCGGCGGCGGACCTCACAGTCTTGTGTTTGAAAATGAACTAGCCTTCTACTAATATTTTCCTCGTTTGAGTCGTTTCTTCTATCGAACAGTCTGATAGATCAACACTTTCCATCAGATGACTTTAAAAGACTATTATTTCATTGCTCTAGGATATTTGTATCTAATACCGCCCTAACCTGTGTCAGGAACCATGCTGTCATGTCATTCTAGCAGACCACATGAACTGCTACAATAAACACGTGGCTGAGATACAAATCATCACATGCAGCATTTTCAGTTCCTGTGATGTTTTTATATATGCAGTCAGCATATTAATTTGTGGGTCCATATATCCGCCATCTTTTTCCCACCATCTTTATATGTTTCGTTTAATATCACCTGTGAAATGAAAAATAACATGTTTTTATTTACACCAAATTAAAAGAGCACCGGGCTTTGAAACCACGATATACAGAAAACCCAGGAAAATCCGGACTATCCACAGCTTCATTTATCACAATCTCAACCTCATCCGGATCCTTGCGTTCAGAGCATGGAAGATCAGCAGCTCCTATCAACATTTTATCCCCGAGCTGTCAAACATATTCCGATATTCACGGAAAAATGAATACCCGGTACACATCATCGATAAGATCAACAAACAATTTACAAACAAAAATTGCAGTCCTAGAATGCCCACAGAAGAAATGTTCATCCGGGTTCCTTTTCTTCCCGCTTGAAAAGTGGGGCTTTACTCTCGGGACATTCTTATTCCGTGAACTAAGATCATCTGAAAAACCGAAAATACGTACAATACACAATTTTTCTTCCCATTCAAGGACAGAGAATAGGAATATTTACGCGGCAAGTAGTGTTCCAAATCAAATGGGGTGAGTGTAATTCAACATACCACTCGCCATGTCGGCAAGCGAATGAACGAGCGCAATCCTGCTACTAAGTAGGCCTACTATCAAAAAGCTGCTTTTGGAGAACACACAATCTGAACAAAAGATTTGAATCTGATGTGCACTACAACGAAACGCAGAAGGAACTGAAAATGTAAGAAGCATTGTACAATTCTGGGATAATAACGGATTATAATGTGAAAATATTCTCAGTCTAATTACGCCTTTTCACCGCATAGTTTCTCTGCTATAGTTCGCTTATCGATGATTAAATGTCCAAAACGAATGTTTTCAAAGTTGTACATGTACCACGTATATAAAAACTTGGGGCTGAGTTTCCCTATTAGCCATTATGTTTGTACATGCTTGATATTATATGAATGACAGTGCCCATGCATTACTCGGTATAAGTTGTTCCTTATTTCTGCTATGTTTTAACAGTTAAGTTCACCATGTTACATCCAGTCATACGTCAGGTCTTCATGCTTAGTGCTACTGTGTTGTATAAATATTAATATCTTTATACCTCCGTGCCACTACCTGAAGATGAGGATAGGTTTCCTCGAAATGTATAGAGCCGATTTTACATTGTCGCATTCATTATAGGTTTATTACCACCCTCCACCCCGTACCAAGATATACACTATACAGTAAAGTGTTCGAATGTACGTAATGACACATAATGTCGTATCCGTAACATAAGCCAACATGGCTTGCTGGTTTTCATTCAGGATTCAACAACGAACACACTATACATTAGCATAATATAACTTCAGTAGTTATCAAATTCAACAATTAAAGAGACTGGTATTTCCGTGCCGTTAGCAAAGCCAGAAGAACAGTAACTTTGTGAGTAAAACATTTCAAGTCATTCTACCGTGCAGCTGGAGGTGTTCGAAGGTAACTAAACATTTCTAACTAAACTTACGTCACCAAAAAACACGGACTACGTTTAAACTGAAATATGCTTTATCCAAGATATTCAGTGAACCTTCCATTACATCTTCATATAGCCAAATACAAACAATATTCCTTGAACTCACAGGAGAGAAATTGAAATGCACTGAACAAAGACGTATTACCGTAGTGTGACTGTATGACGTCACACTACCTACGCGAGTAATGTAGTCCCGTGTTTATATGACTACAGCTTCCCACGTCACATATACTAGCAAACCGAGGGAAAGTAAATTATAATTGTAGTCGAAGTCACGTTGAACGTACAAACAGCTGCAATGAAGTATTGGTCGTGTCTTAACAAGAGCGTATAATCAATATTATTCAGCCTTTCAAAGGTACATGGAAATATACAGACGTGCATGGAGTGGTAAATGAAGCCCGTGGCACAGAATGCATGCATGCACATAATCGCATACTGGAAACTCTGCTTCATCGAATAGAGTGTGAAAGGACAAATCCATCATTTGCCTCTACCTATGTCTGGTTAAAGGGGTAGCCTGGATGAATAGATAAAATATTTCTGGGTATCGGGATATTCAATTAAAAGTTTTTCTATGTATTAAGATTTTAGTATCCTTGTGGATCAGATTTTCGATGTCTTGTCATTTTTTGCTCAATTATATTGCAATAAATGAAATTACCGAAACGAATTATATATTCTCTTAAATCTGTTAATTCAGCGAATCGTAATTTGATCACAACTGTTTTCGTCTTTGAAAAACCACTGAATATAGCCTTCAAAATTTTAAATTACAATAACATAACTGTAATCATCCATAGCCTGCATGTCTCGTTCTTTTAAATTTCCTACTGGGAATGAATTAATAACAGTTCAAATTTCAATAATTCAATACAATCCAATAATAAGACCATCTTCAACTAAATCGCGAATATCATTAGAACGGCGACAAACTTAGAAAAAATGAGACAATTATTTAGCTCAACATATATAGAGTATCGAGTTCAAATTGAATTTCTTTACTCCATGGAGCAAGCGATATGTTAAAAGGGCAATACGAAAATACAGCAATTCTTTAACGGAAAAAATGAGCAAAAACTGCCGAGGTGGGGTTTTCTTCAATTTATGACCAGTTTCATACTGTTTCTTCAACCAAGTAAAACAACATAGAACACAGACTAAATTTTACTTACTTCGCAATATTATCTGCTGAACAGTTTAGAGCATATTAATTACTTGCTCATTCATCACCACGTGTTTAACGAACATGCGCGGATCTCATGTAGTGGTCGACGCTCAATCCATCAGTAAGTGGGTATATCCAGATGTTTTTGTCAGGCAACATATCTAAAGCCTAGTTTTTGGTATACAGCAATATTTCTGTCACGTATACTGCTGACTGATTATGAAAGTTTGTAGTAGGCGAAAAATAAAACCTGTTCGAGTTTTGGAAGCTTGTTAAAGACACTGGATCCTAAACAATGTACAAATTAATAAAACAAGTTACGATCGCAGAGTTTACAGTGTTAGCTCGATTATATACAAATTAGTGATTTACATGTACATATGCCAACGGCATGACAATAGTTGTGAAGCTGCTGTATATAACAGTGGATAAATATGAAAGCACGAAAACAGCAGACAAGATGACAGCTCATTGTAGACAAACAGTTTTAAGAACTGAATTTTTTATATATGCCTAACAAAGAAAAAAAAGCTATTTTATGGATAACAACTTCTTTTCTCTGGAGCTGACGTTTCGTTGGAGCTTTGATAAAGTTGGAAGAATCTCCAACGAAACGTCAGCATTAGAGCTATAAAATAAGTGTTATCCATAAAATAGCCTTGTGATAGTTTAATCACTTGAACAAAACGTAAACACACAGGAACACAAGAATATTCACACAAAGCATCCACCGATTAAAGACGGGAACAATCACTGCGTGAACAGGGCTTCCCATTTCAAGTGTGGTGAATTGGTTCTCAAATTATTTGGTCATTCGTTCAAAAGCTTGACATCTGCATATCTAAATCTTCGTATACCATAAAGTGTTGTTGGGTAGATTGCAGTCCTCCATCACCATAGTCCACATTCTGCGAATTTTTAATGATTGCACTTTTCCATGTCTTCGTACAGTTTCGAGCATTCATCATAGATCAACGAGATAGCTCTTTCCCGGATCTTTTCTAATTGTTTGGTAGAAGTAGAAGTGCCTGGCGACGGGGCAGTAATTAATATTTGATAAGACAAAAGAGTGGTTAATGGCTAATTTACATTGGCTGTCTGGAGGCTTTATTACACGAGTATGCAATGTGAGAGATGATTGTTTTGTTGGAGGTCACACTCATAAATCTAATTTCCTCAGCACAGCCAACTCTTGAGACTCTTAAACTGAACGTTGTGTTTCTGTAATGTGCTTTACTTCCGATAGCAAAAGCTTGGATCATTCATTTTGTTATTAGCGAGCCTACTGATTAGTGTGAGACTATCCTCCTCCAGAAATTTGATTGGTGTCTAGGTTGTCATGAGATGATGCCATTAAGGAAGATATTAAACAGCCAGAGCAGATCTCAAATGGACCCCTGTGGGAACGTTTACTCGGTTGAAAGGATATTGTCAGTTCAACCAAGCCTTGACAATAAAATGTATGGTTCAGACGCGATGGACCATATGTATGGTCAAATATGGATGCTTAGTGCGACCAGTCAATATAGTCAATATGACTTAAATGAATTCAATGGATGTATTACGTTGCATTAAACTTAGAGCCTTGTCTTTTGAGTTTAGAGAGCTGTAATCTGTCAGTTATTTCTTGGCTTAAACAATATATTGATTTCCTCAAAGGAAACTGGGATTGGTACAGGTAAATTATTAAAAGTAGGATGAGGCTTACTTTAGGAGATTCAGGGAGAGATAATCCCATGGAGAAATGGATGTGTCTCAATGATGTAAGCTTTCAAAATATGAGGCTATGGGTTGCGTTAGGATTATTGAATAGGGGGTTGGGCTGAGTACCCCAAGGGTGAGGATTCAGCCTCGGCGGGCAGTGAATGCATTATATAAGTGTAGCGTACCGTAAGCACCGAAAATGTATAAGGAGAATGAGATCTGGCGAGAAGTAATTAATTCAGAATATATAAGGTTATGAATGGGATGAGCTTCAGTTTGGGAGATATAGGGTAGGACTGAGTACCCTGGGCGTCAAGATTCAAACCTGAGGTAGTGGATGCCTCATAGGGTTGGGCTGAGTACCCTGGGTCTCAAGATTCATGCGTGGGATAAGTGTAGCACGGTGTAAGCTTCCGCGATATCGATATAAAAATTCTTACTTTTTTCAGGGTGCAGGAGGTAGCTCAGTTTCTTGTGGAATCGGACAACCATCCAGAGATAAAGGATGCGTCCTATAAGTGAATAGTGGTGTAAGCTTTCAGAAAATGTAACGTTATGGGTGGGGCGAGGTTAGTTCCAGAGGTAGGGGACAGTGCTCAGAATCAAGAGGGTTGGGATTGGGGGGGGGGAGGCGTTAATGGATGCGATAGATAATATTAGCCTGGTGCAAGCTGAAAAATTATATAAGGGATTGAAGATTCGTTCCTTGGGATGGGGTCAATTCCCTGGGAGTAAAGAATGTGGCGCTTCAATGTACAATGATGTAAGCTTTCAGAATATATGAGGCAATGAAATGGGGAGATTTTTAGTTCTGGAGAGAGAAACTGGGGCTCAGTACCCCAGGTGCAGAATTCAGCCCTTGGCGTAGTGCGTACATAACACAAGTGACTGAGGCATGATATAAGCTTCCAGAATATATTGTAACGGGTTTTTTTTCTCTGCCCCAGTAATATTATTCTGTATGTGTCTTCTTGCTGCCACCAGTGACGTAAGGTGTAACAACATTCAGTAGTAAAATGCCCTCTTTTTAGGCCAGGTTTTTACAAGTGCCCTCTCATAGGCTAGGAGCTACATGTGCCCTCTTATAGGCCAGAATCTGCAGGTGCCCTCTTATAGGCCCTTTTCCAGTAGCTAGGTCGATACTTCAGGAGGTGTACGTTACTAGGATTCGCTTGGATTCACTGAAAAACTCTGATAGGTTGAGCCAGTATTGGGGTACCTTCTTCTTCAACCCTCTCCAGGATATTGCCAAAGGATAGCAAGGATAGTGGATAGATAATCTCGTCGGACGACAAGGGGCAAATTTTACTTACTTCGCAATATTATCTGCTAAACAGTTTAGAGCATATTAATTACTTGCTCATTCATCACCACGTGTTTAACGAACATGCGCGGATCTCATGTAGTGGTCGACGCTCAATCCATCAGTAAGTGGGTATATCCAGATGTTTTTGTCAGGCAACATTTCTAAAGCCTAGTTTTTGGTATACAGCAATATTTCTGTCACGTATACTGCTGACTGATTATGAAAGTTTGTAGTAGGCGAAAAATAAAACCTGTTCGAGTTTTGGAAGCTTGTTAAAGACACTGGATCCTAAAGAGTGTACAAATTAATAAAACAAGTTACGATCGCAGAGTTTACAGTGTTAGCTCGATTATATACAAATTAGTGATTTACATGTACATATGCCAACGGCATGACAATAGTTGTGAAGCTGCTGTATATAACAGTGGATAAATATGAAAGCACGAAAACAGCAGACAAGATGACAGCTCATTGTAGACAAACAGTTTTAAGAACTGAATTTTTTATATATGCCTAACAAAGAAAAAAAAGCTATTTTATGGATAACAACTTCTTTTCTCTGGAGCTGACGTTTCGTTGGAGCTTTGATAAAGTTGGAAGAATCTCCAACGAAACGTCAGCATTAGAGCTATAAAATAAGTGTTATCCATAAAATAGCCTTGTGATAGTTTAATCACTTGAACAAAACGTAAACACACAGGAACACAAGAATATTCACACAAAGCATCCACCGATTAAAGACGGGAACAATCACTGCGTGAACAGGGCTTCCCATTTCAAGTGTGGTGAATTGGTTCTCAAATTATTTGGTCATTCGTTCAAAAGCTTGACATCTGCATATCTAAATCTTCGTATACCATAAAGTGTTGTTGGGTAGATTGCAGTCCTCCATCACCATAGTCCACATTCTGCGAATTTTTAATGATTGCACTTTTCCATGTCTTCGTACAGTTTCGAGCATTCATCATAGATCAACGAGATAGCTCTTTCCCGGATCTTTTCTAATTGTTTGGTAGAAGTAGAAGTGCCTGGCAACGGGGCAGTAATTAATATTTGATAAGACAAAAGAGTGGTTAATGGCTAATTTACATCGGCTGTCTGGAGGCTCTATTACACGAGTATGCAATGTGAGAGATGATTGTTTTGTTGGAGGTCACACTCATAAATCTAATTTCCTCAGCACAGCCAACACTTGAGACTCTTAAACTGAACGTTGTGTTTCTGTAATGTGCTTTACTTCCGATAGCAAAAGCTTGGATCATTCATTTTGTTATTAGCGAGCCTACTGATTAGTGTGAGACTATCCTCCTCCAGAAATTTGATTGGTGTCTAGGTTGTCATGAGATGATGCCATTAAGGAAGATATTAAACAGCCAGAGCAGATCTCAAATGGACCCCTGTGGGAACGTTTACTCGGTTGAAAGGATATTGTCAGTTCAACCAAGCCTTGACAATAAAATGTATGGTTCAGACGCGATGGACCATATGTATGGTCAAATATGGATGCTTAGTGCGACCAGTCAATATACTCAATATGACCATACTAGATGTGGTTGGGGTTTCGCCATTAGATTGATGGTCACTTCGGCCCTTTGATGGTATGGTCCATCACGTCTGAACCAGAAATGTCATGGTCAAATTGACCATACATATTCTGGTTAAGCCGATGTCTACTCGCGTTGACCATATTGAATTCCATGATTAAAGCCATCAACCGAATGTTTATATCTTGAAGCAAATGCTGATGATAGAAAGTTAATGACCAATCTGACCATATAAAGAACGGTCAACCCAATCATTAAAATACTGCTACCTGGATGGTGACCTTCACTATCTTGAGCCTGCTCGATAGGTTACGTCAGGTCTTCATGAGGACTTTACTCTTGACCCCCTAATAGCCAACATCCTGATAAATCTGAAAACAAAATAATTAAGATAATGGATTTGAATACTCCACGAGTTAATGTGTGAATTTATAAACACACATTAAATGAATTCAATGGATGTATTACGTTGCATTAAACTTAGAGCCTTGTCTTTTGAGTTTAGAGAGCTGTAATCTGTCAGTTATTTCTTGGTTTAAACAATATATTGATTTCCTCAAAGGAAACTGGGATTGGTACAGGTAAATTATTAAAAGTAGGATGAGGCTTACTTTAGGAGATTCAGGGAGAGATAATCCCATGGAGAAATGGATGTGTCTCATATGCGTACAATGATGTAAGCTTTCAAAATATGAGGCTATGGGTTGCGTTAGGATTATTGAATAGGGGGTTGGGCTGAGTACCCCAAGGGTGAGAATTCAGCCTCGGCGGGCAGTGAATGCATTATATAAGTGTAGCGTACCGTAAGCACCGAAAATGTATAAGGAGAATGAGATCTGGCGAGAAGTAATTAATTCAGAATATATAAGGTTATGAATGGGATGAGCTTCAGTTTGGGAGATATAGGGTAGGACTGAGTACCCTGGGCGTCAAGATTCAAACCTGAGGTAGTGGATGCCTCATAGGGTTGGGCTGAGTACCCTGGGTCTCAAGATTCATGCGTGGGATAAGTGTAGCGCGGTGTAAGCTTCCGCGATATCGATATAAAAATTCTTACTTTTTCAGGGTGCAGGAGGTAGCTCAGTTTCTTGTGGAATCGGACAACCATCCAGAGATAAAGGATGCGTCCTATAAGTGAATAGTGGTGTAAGCTTTCAGAAAATGTAACGTTATGGGTGGGGCGAGGTTAGTTCCAGAGGTAGGGGACAGTGCTCAGAATCAAGAGGGTTGGGATTGGGGGGGGGAGGCGTTAATGGATGCGATAGATAATATTAGCCTGGTGCAAGCTGAAAAATTATATAAGGGATTGAAGATTCGTTCCTTGGGATGGGGTCAATTCCCTGGGAGTAAAGAATGTGGCGCTTCAATGTACAATGATGTAAGCTTTCAGAATATATGAGGCAATGAAATGGGGAGATTTTTAGTTCTGGAGAGAGAAACTGGGGCTCAGTACCCCAGGTTCAGAATTCAGCCCGTGGCGTAGTGCGTACATAATATAAGTGACTGAGGCATGATGTAATCTTCCAGAATATATTGTAACGGGGTTTTTTTCTCTGCCCCAGTAATATTATTCTGTATGTGTCTTCTTGCTGCCACCAGTGACGTAAGGTGTAACAATATTCAATAGTAAAATGCCCTCTTTTTAGGCCAGGTTTTTACAAGTGCCCTCTCATAGGCTAGGATCTACAGGTGCCCTCTTATAGGCCAGAATCTGCAGGTGCCCTCTTATAGGCCCTTTTCCAGTAGCTAGGTCGATACTTCAGGAGGTGTACGTTACTAGGATTCGCTTGGATTCACTGAAAAACTCTGATAGGTTGAGCCAGTATTGGGGTACCTTCTTCTTCAACCCTCTCCAGGATATTGCCAAAGGATAGCAAGGATAGTGGATAGATAATCTCGTCGGACGACAAGGGGCAAATTTTACTTACTTCGCAATATTATCTGCTAAACAGTTTAGAGCATATTAATTACTTGCTCATTCATCACCACGTGTTTAACGAACATGCGCGGATCTCATGTAGTGGTCGACGCTCAATCCATCAGTAAGTGGGTATATCCAGATGTTTTTGTCAGGCAACATTTCTAAAGCCTAGTTTTTGGTATACAGCAATATTTCTGTCACGTATACTGCTGACTGATTATGAAAGTTTGTAGTAGGCGAAAAATAAAACCTGTTCGAGTTTTGGAAGCTTGTTAAAGACACTGGATCCTAAAGAGTGTACAAATTAATAAAACAAGTTACGATCGCAGAGTTTACAGTGTTAGCTCGATTATATACAAATTAGTGATTTACATGTACATATGCCAACGGCATGACAATAGTTGTGAAGCTGCTGTATATAACAGTGGATAAATATGAAAGCACGAAAACAGCAGACAAGATGACAGCTCATTGTAGACAAACAGTTTTAAGAACTGAATTTTTTATATATGCCTAACAAAGAAAAAAAAGCTATTTTATGGATAACAACTTCTTTTCTCTGGAGCTGACGTTTCGTTGGAGCTTTGATAAAGTTGGAAGAATCTCCAACGAAACGTCAGCATTAGAGCTATAAAATAAGTGTTATCCATAAAATAGCCTTGTGATAGTTTAATCACTTGAACAAAACGTAAACACACAGGAACACAAGAATATTCACACAAAGCATCCACCGATTAAAGACGGGAACAATCACTGCGTGAACAGGGCTTCCCATTTCAAGTGTGGTGAATTGGTTCTCAAATTATTTGGTCATTCGTTCAAAAGCTTGACATCTGCATATCTAAATCTTCGTATACCATAAAGTGTTGTTGGGTAGATTGCAGTCCTCCATCACCATAGTCCACATTCTGCGAATTTTTAATGATTGCACTTTTCCATGTCTTCGTACAGTTTCGAGCATTCATCATAGATCAACGAGATAGCTCTTTCCCGGATCTTTTCTAATTGTTTGGTAGAAGTAGAAGTGCCTGGCAACGGGGCAGTAATTAATATTTGATAAGACAAAAGAGTGGTTAATGGCTAATTTACATCGGCTGTCTGGAGGCTCTATTACACGAGTATGCAATGTGAGAGATGATTGTTTTGTTGGAGGTCACACTCATAAATCTAATTTCCTCAGCACAGCCAACACTTGAGACTCTTAAACTGAACGTTGTGTTTCTGTAATGTGCTTTACTTCCGATAGCAAAAGCTTGGATCATTCATTTTGTTATTAGCGAGCCTACTGATTAGTGTGAGACTATCCTCCTCCAGAAATTTGATTGGTGTCTAGGTTGTCATGAGATGATGCCATTAAGGAAGATATTAAACAGCCAGAGCAGATCTCAAATGGACCCCTGTGGGAACGTTTACTCGGTTGAAAGGATATTGTCAGTTCAACCAAGCCTTGACAATAAAATGTATGGTTCAGACGCGATGGACCATATGTATGGTCAAATATGGATGCTTAGTGCGACCAGTCAATATACTCAATATGACCATACTAGATGTGGTTGGGGTTTCGCCATTAGATTGATGGTCACTTCGGCCCTTTGATGGTATGGTCCATCACGTCTGAACCAGAAATGTCATGGTCAAATTGACCATACATATTCTGGTTAAGCCGATGTCTACTCGCGTTGACCATATTGAATTCCATGATTAAAGCCATCAACCGAATGTTTATATCTTGAAGCAAATGCTGATGATAGAAAGTTAATGACCAATCTGACCATATAAAGAACGGTCAACCCAATCATTAAAATACTGCTACCTGGATGGTGACCTTCACTATCTTGAGCCTGCTCGATAGGTTACGTCAGGTCTTCATGAGGACTTTACTCTTGACCCCCTAATAGCCAACATCCTGATAAATCTGAAAACAAAATAATTAAGATAATGGATTTGAATACTCCACGAGTTAATGTGTGAATTTATAAACACACATTAAATGAATTCAATGGATGTATTACGTTGCATTAAACTTAGAGCCTTGTCTTTTGAGTTTAGAGAGCTGTAATCTGTCAGTTATTTCTTGGTTTAAACAATATATTGATTTCCTCAAAGGAAACTGGGATTGGTACAGGTAAATTATTAAAAGTAGGATGAGGCTTACTTTAGGAGATTCAGGGAGAGATAATCCCATGGAGAAATGGATGTGTCTCATATGCGTACAATGATGTAAGCTTTCAAAATATGAGGCTATGGGTTGCGTTAGGATTATTGAATAGGGGGTTGGGCTGAGTACCCCAAGGGTGAGAATTCAGCCTCGGCGGGCAGTGAATGCATTATATAAGTGTAGCGTACCGTAAGCACCGAAAATGTATAAGGAGAATGAGATCTGGCGAGAAGTAATTAATTCAGAATATATAAGGTTATGAATGGGATGAGCTTCAGTTTGGGAGATATAGGGTAGGACTGAGTACCCTGGGCGTCAAGATTCAAACCTGAGGTAGTGGATGCCTCATAGGGTTGGGCTGAGTACCCTGGGTCTCAAGATTCATGCGTGGGATAAGTGTAGCGCGGTGTAAGCTTCCGCGATATCGATATAAAAATTCTTACTTTTTCAGGGTGCAGGAGGTAGCTCAGTTTCTTGTGGAATCGGACAACCATCCAGAGATAAAGGATGCGTCCTATAAGTGAATAGTGGTGTAAGCTTTCAGAAAATGTAACGTTATGGGTGGGGCGAGGTTAGTTCCAGAGGTAGGGGACAGTGCTCAGAATCAAGAGGGTTGGGATTGGGGGGGGGAGGCGTTAATGGATGCGATAGATAATATTAGCCTGGTGCAAGCTGAAAAATTATATAAGGGATTGAAGATTCGTTCCTTGGGATGGGGTCAATTCCCTGGGAGTAAAGAATGTGGCGCTTCAATGTACAATGATGTAAGCTTTCAGAATATATGAGGCAATGAAATGGGGAGATTTTTAGTTCTGGAGAGAGAAACTGGGGCTCAGTACCCCAGGTTCAGAATTCAGCCCGTGGCGTAGTGCGTACATAATATAAGTGACTGAGGCATGATGTAATCTTCCAGAATATATTGTAACGGGGTTTTTTTCTCTGCCCCAGTAATATTATTCTGTATGTGTCTTCTTGCTGCCACCAGTGACGTAAGGTGTAACAATATTCAATAGTAAAATGCCCTCTTTTTAGGCCAGGTTTTTACAAGTGCCCTCTCATAGGCTAGGATCTACAGGTGCCCTCTTATAGGCCAGAATCTGCAGGTGCCCTCTTATAGGCCCTTTTCCAGTAGCTAGGTCGATACTTCAGGAGGTGTACGTTACTAGGATTCGCTTGGATTCACTGAAAAACTCTGATAGGTTGAGCCAGTATTGGGGTACCTTCTTCTTCAACCCTCTCCAGGATATTGCCAAAGGATAGCAAGGATAGTGGATAGATAATCTCGTCGGACGACAAGGGGCAAATTTTACTTACTTCGCAATATTATCTGCTAAACAGTTTAGAGCATATTAATTACTTGCTCATTCATCACCACGTGTTTAACGAACATGCGCGGATCTCATGTAGTGGTCGACGCTCAATCCATCAGTAAGTGGGTATATCCAGATGTTTTTGTCAGGCAACATTTCTAAAGCCTAGTTTTTGGTATACAGCAATATTTCTGTCACGTATACTGCTGACTGATTATGAAAGTTTGTAGTAGGCGAAAAATAAAACCTGTTCGAGTTTTGGAAGCTTGTTAAAGACACTGGATCCTAAAGAGTGTACAAATTAATAAAACAAGTTACGATCGCAGAGTTTACAGTGTTAGCTCGATTATATACAAATTAGTGATTTACATGTACATATGCCAACGGCATGACAATAGTTGTGAAGCTGCTGTATATAACAGTGGATAAATATGAAAGCACGAAAACAGCAGACAAGATGACAGCTCATTGTAGACAAACAGTTTTAAGAACTGAATTTTTTATATATGCCTAACAAAGAAAAAAAAGCTATTTTATGGATAACAACTTCTTTTCTCTGGAGCTGACGTTTCGTTGGAGCTTTGATAAAGTTGGAAGAATCTCCAACGAAACGTCAGCATTAGAGCTATAAAATAAGTGTTATCCATAAAATAGCCTTGTGATAGTTTAATCACTTGAACAAAACGTAAACACACAGGAACACAAGAATATTCACACAAAGCATCCACCGATTAAAGACGGGAACAATCACTGCGTGAACAGGGCTTCCCATTTCAAGTGTGGTGAATTGGTTCTCAAATTATTTGGTCATTCGTTCAAAAGCTTGACATCTGCATATCTAAATCTTCGTATACCATAAAGTGTTGTTGGGTAGATTGCAGTCCTCCATCACCATAGTCCACATTCTGCGAATTTTTAATGATTGCACTTTTCCATGTCTTCGTACAGTTTCGAGCATTCATCATAGATCAACGAGATAGCTCTTTCCCGGATCTTTTCTAATTGTTTGGTAGAAGTAGAAGTGCCTGGCAACGGGGCAGTAATTAATATTTGATAAGACAAAAGAGTGGTTAATGGCTAATTTACATCGGCTGTCTGGAGGCTCTATTACACGAGTATGCAATGTGAGAGATGATTGTTTTGTTGGAGGTCACACTCATAAATCTAATTTCCTCAGCACAGCCAACACTTGAGACTCTTAAACTGAACGTTGTGTTTCTGTAATGTGCTTTACTTCCGATAGCAAAAGCTTGGATCATTCATTTTGTTATTAGCGAGCCTACTGATTAGTGTGAGACTATCCTCCTCCAGAAATTTGATTGGTGTCTAGGTTGTCATGAGATGATGCCATTAAGGAAGATATTAAACAGCCAGAGCAGATCTCAAATGGACCCCTGTGGGAACGTTTACTCGGTTGAAAGGATATTGTCAGTTCAACCAAGCCTTGACAATAAAATGTATGGTTCAGACGCGATGGACCATATGTATGGTCAAATATGGATGCTTAGTGCGACCAGTCAATATACTCAATATGACCATACTAGATGTGGTTGGGGTTTCGCCATTAGATTGATGGTCACTTCGGCCCTTTGATGGTATGGTCCATCACGTCTGAACCAGAAATGTCATGGTCAAATTGACCATACATATTCTGGTTAAGCCGATGTCTACTCGCGTTGACCATATTGAATTCCATGATTAAAGCCATCAACCGAATGTTTATATCTTGAAGCAAATGCTGATGATAGAAAGTTAATGACCAATCTGACCATATAAAGAACGGTCAACCCAATCATTAAAATACTGCTACCTGGATGGTGACCTTCACTATCTTGAGCCTGCTCGATAGGTTACGTCAGGTCTTCATGAGGACTTTACTCTTGACCCCCTAATAGCCAACATCCTGATAAAGCCTGGGGTAGTGGATGCCTCATTGGGTTGGGATGAGTACCCTGGGTCTCAAGATGCATGCCTTGGATAAGTGTAGCACGGTGTAAGCTTCCGCGTTATCGATATAAACATTCTTTTTTTCAGGGTACAGGAGGTGGTTTAGTTTCTTGTGAAATCGGACAACCACCAGAGATAATGGATGCGTCCTATAAGTGAATAGTGGTGTAAGCTTTCAGAAAATGTAACGTTATGGGTGGGGCGAGGTTAGTTCCAGAGGTAGGGGACAGTGCTCAGAATCAAGAGGGTTGGGATTGGGGGGGGGGGAGGCGTTAATGGATGCGATAGATAATATTAGCCTGGTGCAAGCTGACAAATTATATAAGGGGTTGGAGATCCGTTCCTTGAGGGTGGGGACAATCCCCTGGGAGTAAAGAATGTGGCTCGTCAATGTACAATGATGTAAGCTTTCAGAGTATATGAGGCAATGGGATGGGGAAATTTTTAGTTCTGGAGAGAGAAACTGGGGCTCAGTACCCCAGGTTCAGAATTCAGCCTTGGGCATAGTGCGCACATAGTTTTAGTGACTGAGGCATGATGTAAGCTTCCAGAATATATGAAGGAATAGGATCGTGCGAGCTTTACTTCAGGAGGGTGGGGCTGAGGGAAAGGGATGTGTTCCATAAGTGTTCTGTGACGTAAGCTGAGAATATTAGAGGTAATGGGTGGGGTGAAGTAAGAGATAAAGGGTGGGCTCAGTACCCCGGGAGATCGGAGTATTGGGGTGAGGCGGGACAACAACCTGATTGTTGAAGTCCGACACCCAACCAACCAGCCACCTGCCATCACCCATCTGTAGCATGTCTATGGATATTGCTCAAAATCCGCCCAATAAAATCACTCCATTACGTGATGAATTGTGTACCGTATTCAATCATCTGCATGACACGGGAACACTTATCCAGAAACTCAACATTGCTTATGTTACTCGAAACCAATTAAATTTCATTGTCAACGCAAAGTACATGTGTTGCAAGGCCAATATGTAACCCGAATACACCAAATTAAATCTTACTCTTCCGACTGTTGCGAGTCCAGACTTCGCGCTGGCAGTTAAGTTGATGTCATGTTACATGAGGGAGGTGACGGGCTGATTGAATTGTATAAAGATCCCCACCAGCCATTTAATTCTCATGGATGTTGGGGGCCTACATTGCATCAGGGGATAGAAGTGGGATTATATTGTCATGGATGTAGGGGGCCTACTTCATCAGATTTCAGGACAATTAACATAAGAATTAGAACTACTAAAGGAGATTATAATTTTAAATTTGTTTTCTCAAATAAGGATTAGGCTCTAATAATATTGATGTAAGTAACAGGTAAAATAATTGCTGGTACCAGTATGCCGAATACTGATTTCTACAGCGCCACTCAAAGGGTATGCCTTAGATGATAATTTTATGTGGCTGTGTGACATAAATGAATCTGACATTATGCTCATTTGTTATACTCATGGATCATCGAAAAACAGCATTTCAATACACACTGAAGCCGTCCACAAATCAGTATGCTATATTTCACAGCTACTAAGATTGCATCTTAGACAACCAATAAGCTGTTACACAACATCCAGAGAAATTTGTATAGACAACTGTTCCCATGACTGGCAAAATGAAACAAGTAAACAGCAAAATACTTCTTTGTTTGTGTATTTATCAATTATCTGGAAACAGCTTTACAATTATAACACTGTAACTGCCCACAACTCAATTCACTATGATCCACAGTGACCAAGATTGCCTCTCAAGAAATCAATAAATTGTTAGCAACAGCAGAAGAAAAATATTGAGGGCAAATGCCTTTTCAAGAATGTTGGTTTCATTTCCAGAAATGATAGATACTTACATTACATTACATAAGATCCTAATGTAAAACAAAACTGATAATAGTGGATGATCTTATTACAGAGGCCACACAGAACACAGGAATTTCAAATTTGTTACCGAAGTATCGCACCACGACAACGTATCTGTTGTTTATTTTGTACAGAACGTTTTCGATCGGGGCAAATCTTCAAGAGATATCGGGTTGAATTGTCAGTATATTATCCTATTCAATAACCCAATCTACAAACAAGATATTTCATTATTAGGTCGTCGTATTTATCCGAGATGACGCGACTACTTTATGAAAACGTAAGATGTCATCTCGATCTCAATTTGAATAACCAAAGCTGAAGACAAATGTGCTTCTAACTGTTACACCAGCAAGTCGCGAACAAGCTGGAGACGGTCTATTTACGAGGTTCACCTCACTTTGGCTCGAACGGGATGAGTCGCAACATGGTCAGGGCCACCAAGAGTGAAGTTGGGGTGACTCATTGTATCAGAAAATACTCTTCAGATGATGATAATGAACATGACGAAAGCATTCAAAGTAGAGAGATGGACCAGTCTACTAATAATCGGAAGCATGTCAAATGTAATATCAGGACATAGATGTTTGATGATCCTATAAAGAGGCAGTATAACGATTATATTAAAGAGAATGAAACAGTAGTATTTCAACTCAGGCTATGACGAAAATGACTCGGGTGAAATGGCGAAGAAAGACTACATTCCGGCAATGTAGAAACGACTACGTCAAAAGTTTAACAATCATGTAATTCATTGTCATGATATTGTTAATGATTTTATTCACAGCGAAATTTTAAAGATGGCCAGTCGGCTCCAAAAGGAAAACAGTATTGACTACGTGGTAGATCTCAAACGGAGTACTGAACATCGAAAGGGCTTATTCAAGAAGCTAACAACTGGAGAATATCTGGTAGATAGTAACGATTCAGAATCATGAGTTAAAAGTAAGTTGTGAAAATTCCAATTAATTTTACATATATATATTTAGTATTAAAGATATATTTAATGTTATGTGTTTGCAATGATGTGTTGAAACTTTGTAGTGTAACTAGATGAATAACAGAGTATTTCTGCCGTCAAATGACAAAAGGAAGCAAGTATCAAATGCTGACTTGCTCCATTTTGTCTCTGAAATCCAAGTGAATGTGATGCCTTGCTTCCTTTTGCCATTTCATTACAGCCGAAAAGGAAAGCGTATTCACCACTGGTTATGCGGACATGTGTGACTTACTTCCCCCTGTTTCACCGAACAGATAGCTCATTTTTTTCCAAATGTCACTTGCTTCCTTTATGACGGCAGATTTATTACAATATACGACGATTGTGCAATCGTTTTTTTGTGCTGACTAACTTATCGCGTCTGTTGCTGTCAATAGAGAAACTTCCCTTTGTTCTTATAAGTTGAATATATAACCATATTTTCGGTTTCATGAGATCATTATGACGTTGGACAGATTGAAGACACACTTTCACTATTAGGTACGTATCAGTGAAAGTTTCACACCACTTGCTGTCGTTCCTGAGGATTAACGTCTTTGTGTTAAGGCATCCATTAGCGAAGGTCACATGTCTATAACTCATACCGTTCGGGAGATATCATCTATTTACGATTTTGATGACGTCACTTCCGGTTAGGTCACCACTAAAAACTGTAGGATATACTCATCTGAGCAACCAGAAACGTTTCGATCAAGCTATGATCAGGCGATGTAGAATCGAACATACACGATTAACTCACGAACATTTACTATAAACGGAACCAGCCCCAAGTGGTATTCCATGTCATGAAGATCTCGCAGTGAAACATACATGTATTATGATCGACTGTCTAGATGTTAAGGTTGTAAGATATTCTTTTGATCAAGCAGCTATTTTTAGAAGATCTTTTCAATCGGATAAAAGAAGACTGTATTTTAGGTTATTTGAGAGAAATCGATATGTTGTAAAAATGTTAATGTATGTGCATGTTTTTTGTGTAATGTGTTGACTACTTCTGGATTGCTCTATTATTAATTTGTTCTCGTTGGAATACTTAGAATTTTGTTTGATCGTCGCTATTCAGCTGAAATATTGCTGAACGCGACGTTAGACCTTAATTTTCTCTCTCTCTTTCTCTCTCTCTCTCTCTCTCATGAATTGAGAAGTAACTTTTTATTTCAAGGAATGATCAAAGGAAACATGTCACATGTCGGCTGGTACTTCGTGTAGAACAGAGTAAACTTCTGGTGATCCCTTGAAGCGCGTTAAAATAGCGTTGAAAAAGTAGACCGATGACAGCCATAAACACTATTTGCACATTTATATACATGGCAGTGTGACTATGCGTCACATGACCTACGAAGTAAGGTAGGCATTAGGACAGGCACTGAGCTCTTGGCAATCCCCCCCCCCCAGCCCCAATTTGAAATCCTGCCTATATTAAGATGGGCACATGCAGCCCAAGTCAGAATCACCAGAGATTTTCATCAAAAACCACCAGAAATTTTCGATTAAAACAGTATTGAATATTTTGTTGAAGATTAAAAGTGATGGAATTGAATGAATAGTTTACCAGTTACTGTGCTGATGTGAATCTGTGACACACCAACACACTCTGTGGCAGTGATTCTGTGACACACCAACACACTCCGTGGCAGTGATTCTGTATCCCTTAATCAAGGAATCAAAATTTGAAATGACAAGAAAAATTTAGACATAATTACACATGTAATGTTTTTGTTTAAATTATATCCCAGTGTGATATATATAGTCAATATTCAAGAAGTACAATCAAAGTTACTTTATCTAGTTAAATTCTACCCAAAGAAAATAAATTAAGACCCTTTAAACATGCCGTCAGTGCCAGATGTTGAGTTTTATACAGCTGTAGATCAGGGCTCTGGGTGCATATATCATGTTTCCATACCCTTAATGCACACAACAGCGGCAAAATAAAGCCTCCTTGAACAACCTATTTTTAGCCTACACTACCCATTTCTACAGTATCAGTACTATGTTACTATCTGTAGCAGTTGTAACCCAGTGAAACTTAAACAATTAAAACCAGTAAAGAAATTTGTCTGTTGAATAACAGAAAATATGGTATGGAGATTTGAATGAGTAAACTACTAAACAACTTACATGATACCAACAACATGTCCCAACACAAGCTGATAAATTCCTTGGGTGGCTTGCAGGACAGCTTTGTTTCACCCTCAGTAAATTTTATCATTGTTGCTCACAGGCTAATCTGAAGGATGATACCAGATCTTTCTATGTTCTGCTGGGTTATTGCTTCAGGCTGACTTAATTGGTTGATGTAGGATATTTCATCATCAGTGGCAATTTGACCTAAATTTGAAGCCTGCATGATTTGGTCTGTGATGAAATGTTTGGATGTGAAATAGGATACACGTTAAAGGCCACAGTTTACATATATCTATAACAATATACTGAATTGTGTGTATTAGGAATGGCAAGTTGCCTGGTAATAGCAGTGTATAGATAAATGCACTAACAAATGATGGAAAATTAGCATTTCCTATTTCATAAAAACAATTACGGATGGCATATCCCACCACTGTGTATACAGTGAAACATACAGCCAAGGCTTTCCGATGGGCATGACAGTGTACTCGCTGAGCCATCAATAAATAATAAAAAAAAATCAAATTTTAATCAGAATTCGGTCAACTCAGAACTTGCTCGTAACAATGCCCTAATGCACGTTCATGCCAAAAATCAAGGTTCTAATGTCAACGGTTCTCCTTATTTTGCCGACGAAAGGATTCGGATGGACTGACTGACTGACTGACTGACTCATTACCGGACAATTTGCGATCTGTAGCCTACTTCGTAGGAATAAAACATAGTATCTAAACACCTCCTCCGTTGACAAAGAGTGATATGAAACAGTTGACACCATAGAATCATACTTATCGGTCATATAGTTGGCCAGTTTTGTAGCACAGAAATTCCCGAGTTTGATCTGGACACTTTCAATCATATTCACTTGTTTTATGCCAAGGAGATCAATCAACAATATGGTACTCTAAAATATTTCATACATGAGTCGCATCTAAAGATTTAAGAAATTGGAGTTCGGAAAAGTAATTACCACTTCTTTTAATAAAACCCATCATTCTAAAAGCTCTGCTTATTGTCAGGGAGACATGTTGATTGTAGCTGAAATTATTCCTACGAAGTAGGCTACAGATCGCAAATTGTCCGGTAATGAGTGAGTCAGTCAGTCAGTCAGTCCATCCGAATCCTTTCGTCGACAAAATAAGGAGAACAGTTGACATTAGAACCTTTATTTTTGGCATGAACGTGCATTAGGGCATTGTTACCAGCAAGTTCTGAGCTGACCGAATTCTGATGAAAATTTGATTTATAATTATTTTTTTATTATTTATTGATGACTCAGCGAGTGCACTGTATATATAACACAGTTCAAAACCTGGTGGGATATGCTATCCGTAATTGTTTTGAGAGCTAGAGGTCACAGCAGTGTAGCTGGGTCACCCCCAATAGGCCTATAAACAGATCAGAACTAAAAGTCTGATAGACTTGGGATTCGAGAATGCAGTTAATACTGCCATGGTGTAATAATTAAATTGTTCTTAGAGGTCAGAGCAGGGGAGACAAAAATAAACAGATCTGTCTGGGAGTTAAAAATATATCACAACAGATGGTACCGGTATTACATTAAACCATAGACAGTGCAGATTCTATGAGTTCACATGTTGACGTCTTTAATAATTTATTACCGTTCCAGGGGACATTTGAACAGCTGCCGTTAAAGACACAAAAGTTGTTTTGGTCCTGGACAAGGGCACTGAAAACCATTAAAGAGATGTAAATGTATTTTCATATGTTATTGGACTATAACGATGACTCCTATTTGCCGATAATCTGGTATTTATTGATAATCACTTCACATGTTCAACTGGCCACTGCCACACAACTTATTGCTGTAAACGGAAGTAACGCTCTCCTTTCACGGAGGTACACAAACGTCACAGAGTACTTCCGGTAACACGCGATGACAAGAACATCGATAGTTAACAACCTCCCCTCCATGAAAAACAAAAATAAAGAATCAAGCATTTGGGGAGATGCTAGAGAAATTGGTGTGGATACCAGAAATCAATTACTTAACGAAATAAAGACCACTGGTCCTAAATCAACAGTCCAGCAATGAAAAACGTTCTTAATTCAAATATGGACCTAAAGTCCTTAACACTGAGCTTAATGTCCATGGTATAAGCATGTTAAAGTCAAAACGCACAGTACAGTATCAGTGAGTTATGTCAACAGTCCACAACGCAAATCAGGCCCAAGGCCTCCAACGTCCAAATTAACTTCAGCGTGTTGTACACACAGGACCTAAAGTCCTTAATGTCCAGTTCATGAAATTGGACTTAATAGCCCTTAGTACTTAGCCAAAACAGTTAGTTTTTAAGGTGCTAGATGCCATCATCAATTGCTTTGAGAAGAGTAGAAGGAGATGCACCTTTCTTCGTGAGATAATCCGCCAGCTGTTCCTTAGAAGCTGACCAGTGAACCCGTTTTATCTGACTTCTCTCCATGAGCTCTCTGATGCTGCTAATTTCTAAACGAAGTCGTTTGTCCGTCACAAACTTGGTTGACTTAGCTGCCTCAAAGGGAGAATGACTGTCAACGACACATGTAATAGGTACTGTCTCAGGTCTAGCTTGTCCAGAATTTAGTTCAGAGAACAGTGTAGCTAGAAAGATCCCAGTGTCAATCCCATCAGCCAGTGCTAAGGTTTCTCCTGCCAGTGTACTCCGAACGACACGTCGTATCTTTTTGGACTGCCAACATAATGGGGAAAACCTTCCGTTTTCACCCATGAGCACAATGAAGTGTGCCCCCTGTGTTCCTCCATCTGGAAGGTTGCCCAATGAGGCATCACTGAAAACCACTAGTTCTATTGGTTTCTCATCACCTAAAGCCTGAAACTTTAGAGTCACTTCTTCAGATTTGAGCTTCCTGATCACTTTGTTAGCGTCAAATAGATTCTGAACAGTAGCCCGTTTAATTGATGCTGCCAAAGTACAGGCATCGAACATCACATCTGGCCTACTCTGTCTGGCGATCCACAGAATTTGCCCAACCTTGGAACGAAACACATCCAGTTCTGTCCGATTCAATGGTGCTTCACGTTGCAGAGCTCGAGCTCTGTCAATACTGATGGACTGTAAGTTTTCCACATAACTCTGTTGTTGTAGTAATATTGAATCCTCAGTTTGTTCCAGTCCCATGCCTACATAACAGAAAGTGTCACTCTCTTCTCTGCCTACGTGAAACGCTGATCTAATCTTGGGGATCACACTCTGCTCAAATTCTGTTGACCCTCCCCAAATGAAGTCATCTACATGACTAGCCAAGATACCTCGAACACCGCCATTGTTGTCTGGCCAGTAAAATACTGCAGGATCCACCAAAGAAATCTTAGCTCCATTCTCTAGCATAAGCTCTCGAACACGATTATACCAATATAGTGAGGCATCAGCTAAGCCGTATACACACTTTTGGAGCTGCCAAACAGTGCCATCTACAGGTAAATTGGCTTCCTTCGGAGGTTTGACATATATGTCCCGAGAGAGCTCTGAGCCTTGTAAGAAGGCTGTTTTAATGTCCATCGAGTGCGGTTTCCATTGTTTTTCAGCAAACATTGCCAGGACAAGTCTCAAGGATTCTGTAGAATAAGTTGGGGAGTCCTTCGGAAGATCCTTTATTTCCATTTCTTCGAATCCGCGTGCTACCAGACGCGCTTTGGGAATAATCCCTTCAGGGGTGTTCTTAAGAGTGCAGATCCACCTAGTGGAGATGCATTTTTTTTCGATGTCACTAGTTTCAACATAAACACCATTTTTCTTCCAACTTTCCAACTCGGCCTGTTTGGCGGCTTCGAAAGAAGTATCATCAAGCACAAACACAGTTTCCTGTTCTGAGGTGGGACCTATGTGAGTGGGCGAGGCTGGATTTTCAAGATGTTCAAGACTATCTACTCTGCTCAGATCCACAGAGGCTTTCGTCCCTGCCATGGAGACTGGCTCAGAAAATTCCAAGTTATACCAGTTCTTGTTTTTTCCAGTCACTTTACCTGCCCTAGAGAGCACTTTCCCTACATTCACCGTTCCTGTGTTTCTGTCTACATATTGAACTGTTTGTCCAATTTTAACAGACATTGACTGTGTTGGCTGTTGATGATTTACTGATTGTTCATTTGTCACTGTTTGTTCGTCATTGTTCTCATTGTGTGGAGTATCATCATCAATCTCCAGCGAGTCACCATCTTCTGTTTGATCATTTGACCCACAATGGTTCAATTTTCCATCCGCTTTGACTTCATCCTTTTTCGGAATTGAAACTGTAATGTCATTTTTTTCATCAGGATCTATCACCCTTAATGGCCTTATCCTACTTTGATGCACACGTACATATGAGCCACCATGCCTAACAAATACCACGACCCCATCTTGGCCGATCACTGATCCCGGGCCTTTCCACTCTTGACATTCTGGCCGTTTATAGTACACTTTGTCGCCTGTTGTGTACTTCTCACCACTAGGTCTTATCTGTTTGCGTAATGCACGCCTAATCCTTTCTGAGCATTCCGCTTCTGTAAATGCATTCTTGGCCGAATGGAGGGCAGCAATGTGTTTTCCAACTACCACACTCATAGTGGTTCCTTCTAATGCAGGGGGTTTGTCGATCAGTACAGAAGGAAGATTTGGATTCTGTCCAAATACTAACTGGTGTGGGCTGTAACCGTGGACATTTGCCAGGGAGTTTTTTGCCATTAGTGCCCAGCTCATCGCCATCTCCCAGTCACAACCATTTTCAGCCTTCACTTTCAGTAGTGTTTCGGTGAGGGTTCCATTGTGCCTTTCCAGGAGACCATTACTCCAGGGACTGTATGCTGGAGTGGTCTTGACGACGATGTTGAAATTCTCTGCCATATCTCTCACTTCATCGCTGTTAAACTCTCCACAATTATAACTATAGAGTGTTTTTGGTGCTCCATGTACACTGATCCAGAATTGAATAAACTTCTTCATGAATTCCTCAGTTTGTTTTGTCCTTATTATACACCCAGCACTGAATCTGGTGAATTCATCTATTATGTGTAAATACCAAACACATTTATCCAGTTCGTGGAGATCGACTGCTACTGTCTCATTGAATTCTGTGTCTAAAGGAAAACCTACCACAGGTCGGGGGGGGATGGTTTCCTGTATTTAGCACACGTATCACAGTTTGCCACCACATGTTCCAGTATTGCGAATGTTTTCAAGTCCTTTGTCCCTGCACTCTGCAGTAGTCGTTTCAACCTA
This sequence comes from Hanleya hanleyi, assembly GCA_036873755.1. Taxonomy (NCBI): domain Eukaryota; kingdom Metazoa; phylum Mollusca; class Polyplacophora; order Lepidopleurida; family Hanleyidae; genus Hanleya; species Hanleya hanleyi. The sequence goes on from JAVTVY010028669.1 coordinate 77,779, forward strand.
TCAACCGATGCATGTCCAAACTGTTTGTGTAGTTTTATCAACACCTTGTGTTGCTCACCTTCACTCATGTTCTCCGTCACAACTAATACTTCATCTTCGGAGTCATTTTCCGTACCATCATCCAGTATATTTACGCAGTAGTGACCACTTGACGTGAACTCCAGAGTGATGGGTTCTTTGAACATAACTGCTTTGTCATTTTGAAGATCTAGAATAGTTCCTGCCTTTTTCAAGGATGTTTTACTCAGTAGTCATGGTAGTAAGGAGATATCGGCATCAACAACTTCTGTTTCGATCTTACAAGATGTAGTACCAATTTTTGCAGGCAAGGTAACCTTTCTCGAGGAGTGAACTATGTTCCCATCCCCAAATCTAAAACCCTTGCGACTTTCAGAATCAGTCACCCGTTCTCTGTCTTTTCCCTTCAAATGATTCACATGAGCTGAGCCGAGTGATTCAACTACAAAGATTTGATAATCTGACTCCTTAGTGAATAATGTTACATTACAACTGTCAAGCTCTTCTCCAGTCAGTTTGTTTTCTGTCTCTGCTGTCACCTTAACAGACTCAGATTTGTCTGGACAACTCTTCGCCCAGTGATAAATGCTTTGACACACAGCACATTTAGTTGGCTTTCCATATCTATTCAAAGGGTTAGTACTTTTTGATGACCGACGACCATTTGACGAGAATCTTTTATTCTCCTTTATACGTTGAGTGAAGTAGGCAGATTCCTCTTTGATCTGAATACCCTCAGCCCCTGAACTTTGGACAGGGCTGTCACTAAAGACCCGTTTCAATGCCGATTTCATTGATCCAAATGTCAAATCACTGGAAGCTGTCAGTGCTAATTGTCTCTCTTTTACACTCAGATTTGCATTGTCCAGCAGTTTGAAAGCTAAAACTGAGTCCGGAAGTGTCATTTCGTATTTCATCGATTTGTTGTAAAGCTGCTCGAACTCGATGATGTAATCCGCCATTTTCATGGACTCAGATTTTCGGAAACCCTCAAACTTAGAGTAAGCCTCGTAGGTACAGTCTTTGATTTCTTTCAAAAATACATTGTCTAATGCTATGATCAAAGTGTTCATACCGCTTTCCTTGTTGAGATCTTCAGCTTTTAATCCAACTGCAGTTTCTCTTGCTTTGCCCGAAAGAGATAACGCCACAGCCAAAGCTTGCTTTTCCTTCGCTAGGTCAGTGACCCGCCGCCAAATTTCGACCTCGTTTTTCCACGTGTCGTACGGCGTCTCTTCGCCGAATTTCGGAGGGATCTTGTAGTTGTTTGCCATTTTCAAACCAAGTCCGCTCTGCTACCAATGTTATTGGACTACAACAATGACTCCTATTTGCCGATAATCTGGTATTTATTGTTGATCACTGCACATGTTCAACTGGCCACCGCCATACAACTTATCCCGGCAAACGGAAGTCACGCTCTCCTTTCACCGAGGTACACAAACGTCACGGAGTACTTCTGGAAACACGGGATGACAAGAACATCGGTAGTTAACAGTAGCCGCCGAAAACCGCCTCTTGAGGAAACCCCTGCATAGATGTGTGAGCAGTTGAATATTCAGCAATTTGATTGTGCATGGATTATAAGTGACCGACCTGGGCATGGGATATAAAGCGACAACCACTGACCGCCTGTTATTACTGTTTATCACATAATTGCCTATGTACCAGCGGACATTTTGCCCCATTCATTGATAGTATGGAATGGCGCTGTTCCATATCATGATATGGGTTTCTGCCCTCACACTCGGGCTGATAAAGCGCACATTCATGCAGCCCGCACAATTCACCTCGGCAATCGGCAATTGCCGACGTATTTGCCGAAGCATTAGATACGCCGCGGCAAAAAAAACTGCCGAGGCGATCGCCGTCAAGCAAAATGAACAATGGGAAAAATCAACCAACGATGTCCAAATAGCGAATAAAATAGCACAGCAAAAACTCAGAACAATATCATTGTTACTGTTTATGTACTGTTTGTATAAATTCCTGTACGTCTCGTTTTGACAACAGGTTCATCGGTATTATTCACACTTGGAAACCCGTTGTTGTTGTTGTTTATCTGTAAATCCACTCTCTAAACCCGCTGTAGTTCTACAGTAGCATCAGTTTGCCATGCGGCTCAGGTCTGTCCCATTCTGAGTTTGACTCCAGGGGTGAAAGATCACGCATACACAATTAACTGTTTCCCCATTGTTTAAGCAAAAATATATTTACTCTGCCGAAACCATGAGAATATTACATTAGTGTGAAAAGAATAAAGATTATCTTACTGTTAATAAGAGAACAAATACCAACGAGATGCTATTTGATTTACGGAGAAACTTCACTACAACCCATCTCCCCCACGGTTTTCATTGTTTTTGGACACGAACCACACTGCCCGGGATAACCTCACTTGAGTCACTTGACAAAATCAACAGGGGTGAAAGGTGTAACAGAGCTGAACACGAGTTCATATTATTTGATGATATGAATATTTTATACCCGTGAAAACGGTGGCAATATTTCAATGACATAAGAATAAGATAACGGTTCGTTCGAATACAAAACCCAAGAATGATGATTTTGTAATTTGCATGCGACGGTCTTTCCACCCCCGTGATCACCAGACTTCATGATTGAGATCGCCCGGGGCTTGCATAGAATTTTGTTTGAAGCACGTGTTGAGGTCAACATGCTGTAAACATTATAATGTGAAAGAAATACGTTCCAGACGTCACAGTTCAGATACAAAGTTTTAACCGGTGACACTTTGCAACATGTCTTTCTTGGTTTACCTTGAAAAATATTACATAACACCCTGCTAAATGAAATCATTCTGATCATAATCTGAATTTACTGGCGCCAAATTGCATCACGCTCTCACATGCAGCACAGGTCCGTGTCTCAAATCAACAAAACATGATGTGTTGTTCTCAATAAAACAATGCTGATTAATCGATGTTGTTCTTACCTCACGCTACCAATATACTATACCTATATATATATTGATTAATCAGCATTGTTTTATTGAGAACAACATAGGCTAATCAGCATTGTTTTATTGATGAGAGACACGACAGTCACCCTGTGCATGCAGTGACATTGCTGTGGGGAATTTCCTAAGCCAATCTAATTATAGAACAATGCTTCCTAGAGGGGGTCCACTAATTGGTCATTCACTTTCGGGCGGGATAATCATACACGTGGCGGTGGTGACGGATTGAGCGATTCTGTGGTGTCTTGTAATGCAGCTAATCCACAGACTGACACATACAGTCAGTGACTCAGATTAGTTTGCTACGTAGGACTTTTGAAGTGTTCAATCATCCAAACAAACTCTGAGAGATAGTAGTAACTGTAAAAGCACCAGTTTTTGCTCGACACTGTAATAAAATGATTTCTTTACCTTCAGATTGGCCTCTATATCACTAATATCTTTCTTAAAAAAAATGCCGAGGTGAAATGACTTTTGCCGACGCAAAGTAATTTTTCCTCGGCAAAAAAAAAGCCGAGGATAATTTTCTGAATTGTGAGGGTTGTTCATGAGTAGTGGTTTCCCCTCGAGGAACTTGTCGTATTCTCTTTGCATTCTGGCTGAGCATACTTTTGTGCTTTCATCTGGATTCAATGGATTTTGCTACATTTTAAAATTTAATGAGGTACATGCATAGTCCAGGGACAGATCTGGCATGAAAAATCTGAAAACAGACAGATTTTCACAAATTTGTGTATCATTTTCATGTAATTGTATGGTTACAAAACTTGCCAAAATTCAAAACTCTATGACTGGTAGTCATCTGATAATCGATACTGAATTACGTATGAACTTTTAGTGATAATGTTTATCGTGCTGTAATGTTTTGCATATCATCAAAATGAGATGAAGAAATTTTCGCAACATGGACTGCATTTTACTGAAGGTTGAATCCTACAGGTAAAAATAAGATCTAGGCCTACTTGTTTTGTCAATAGAATGCTAACATTCATCTATGAATGTGATAAATACATGTATATTATGATATTCCATGTTGTCCAACAGCACGTGACCACCATATCGAGGGTTAATAGGGGGCTGATACACACATGGGTCTACAGCAATCTCTATACACAACCTATAAACCTCAATGATCTTTGTTCTCTTGAACTACATGTACATTATGATGTCATCCTTTGCAACTGAGTCTCGGCTTATGGAGTGGTTGGTGGAGTAAGCCAGAGTACCCAGAGAGAACCACCGCCTGTCGGCAAGTAACTTACAAACTTCCACATATGGACCAGCTGGGCTCGAACCCTTGCCGGTTCAGCATGTGAGGCTAGCGGTCCCCAGCAAAGTGCATCAGACCACTCGGCCACCGAGGGCCCTCTCGGCATATGGAACAACTATCATGGAGTTTTATATGAGAAGAATTTAGAACACATTCAAGAATGATATATTTTCAATATCTTGGAGTGGTGGTCATTGTGTAGAGTTCATTTTAAGTTTTGACAAGCTTCAAAGTAGCCAACCCAGAAAAGATAGGTAACGGTCATCTTCAATGAACTCATCTGAATGTGGAACACCTAGAGCTACATGTATAATACTGCAAAAGATAGCCCACTTGCGCTTCTAGTCCATCACCAACGACATGTATATGAATTTGGAAGGCCTAGTTTTGTATCCTTAAAATTAACTAGGATTTGACCTTGATAAAATAGGTTAAGTTTGGTCAACTTGAATAGGCTAGAGGTCAACCACCAGTTGAATATGCAGTGCCTAGCCATCCCTCGAGATATTGCAATAACTAGGTCAAGGTCAGGCAAATTGGAGCGGTTTCTAGTCAATCAGCAGTTGTAGAATTTGGAGAGCATGGATGCCATCCTTCAGAAGATATGCCAAATTCTAGAATTTGACCTTGATAAAATAGGTGAAGATCAATCATCTTTAATAGGTTTCTAACCCATCGCTATACGTTATATGGAGCTTGAAAAGAATCTTTGAAGAGATATTGTGTTAACGAGCAAGAAGATGGACAGACAGACGGACCACACAGCCCTTTGGCCAAAATTGGCCGAGGGATAAAAATGAATAGGCTTCTTCACCATCACAATCCACAACTCCGAACTTTCAATGATTTACTGATTCTCAGCCACAGTGATCCTTTTGACCTCAAAATGAATATATGGTTCCCCTTTACTCCAAGAGTAAGGTATACCCAAAGGTTGGTACCGGTACCGATCTATGACTTGGGACTAGGGAGACCACACAGCTTCAATATAAAAGCTCAGAGATAGACAAGACGGTCCAACGGATGGCCAGACATTGTGATAACAATACACCTGTCGATAGATTATCCAACATGGATCATCTTGATTATCATCTTGAGACAACCTATATGTACCTCTCAAAAGGTTATGAAAATATAGGTGCAACACCAGGAGGAGGGGGATTTGGCTTAATGTCCCACTCAAGGTTGTTTCACTCATATGGTGACAGTCAGTTTGGTTGGTGGAGGGAGCCGGAGTACCCGGAGAGAACCACCACCCATCGGCAAATATGATTCATTCTTACATGTAAGTCTAAATAGCATTAGAATTTAATTCTAACATTCAGAATAAATTGTATTTCAATAAAAATGGAAAATAAAATTGTTATCTTCACTGGCCAAGGCTGCTACAGTGTTAGCCTCCATATAAAAGACTTGACAGAAATAGCTACTGCACACATAAGTTAGTGTACACTAGTTCTTTCAACAAAGGCCGCATATATAGAGGTTCATAATGTAATGGAGCTGGCAAGTGAAGATGACAAAACTAAAGACATCATTGTTGGAACTTACCTGCAGAAGAGTCATTCCCTTGTTTCACAGATGGACCCTGTGTTGTCTTATCTGGAGGAAGAGGGTCCTCATCCCTCTTTCTGACCAATGAATGGTAAATCGGTGTATTCTGGTATGAGAACTCCAGCTTTGACAATGGGGAGACATGCTCCATTCCGTAACGGTTCGCGTCTCCGAATAAGTTCTGGCTGAGCCCTTTCCGTTTGAAACTCTCTGTGAACGGCAAACTCCCAGAGCCTGATTTGGAATCTCGCTTAGTGTTTGCTGGAGAGGGTGTAAGGTCCAGTCTGATAGGAGAACGAGAAGACCCTGTTCCTGATAAGGTCTTTGTCAGCCCATGTTTTACAGAGCCTTCTCTGAGCAAGTTAGAGTCCACCGACATTCTGCCAGTTCGCCCTCTCAGTGTAGTAATTGGTTTGACACTAAGATCAGTCTTTTGAGCAGGCCCTGAGCTGTGTCGTTTTTTGGTTTCTCCAGGAGTGGGACAATGCTTTCTAGCAGATGAGGATTGATGTGCATCCCTTGAACTAGATGGACTTGAAGAATGAGAAGATTTCACCTTAGCAGGTGTCAAATGATCAGCTTTCTTAGAAGCGCTTGAATGGGAAGGTTCTACAGCTTTGACGTCATCAAAAACATCTACTGATATTTTAGGACTACATGTATTTGTTGATCTTTCACCACTTTTTGTCCTTGATCTGCTTCTATCATGTTGGTCCTTAGGTTCACTTGAAGACCCAATCCTTGCTGAATTATTTACATCCCTCAGCGATAAACTACCTTTTGACTGCCCTTCACTGGAGTGATCACCATCCACAAGTCCTGGATGTGAAGGCTTTTCTGCCGATTTCTCCAGAACAGGAGAGCCATCCTTTGACTGCCCAGTTCTTGGGGATCTGCCTTCCGAAGAGATTTTCTTAGCGTGCCCACCTAGAGAAAGTTCATCAATAGCCTCCAGTTGTCTGTGCTGCTCGGGTATATTCTTGGAATGCTGTGGGCTGGAAGATCTGTCCATTGACTCATCAGCAGTTAGTGATGCTAGCTCTTCCTGTTGTCCAGACTCTGTATCGGGCTGCTGCTGCTGAGGCCTTGTAGGGTCCTCCTTTCGTTGAACATCCCGTGCAGCAAGTGTGCTTTCAGAGACTTCTCTGTCAATGGCTACATCCACATCTGATGGTGCAAGACTAGATTCTGGGATACTGCTGGAGACAGCGGTGCTCTGTGGGCCACTTGTTTTCTGCTCAACATGGTTTCCCTTAACTTCTACCTCTGCGCTTTCTTGCACAAGTGGACTGTCAATATTACTTTGCCCCACAGGAGTTATATTGGCAGGAGAACCAACATTTGTGTTGTACAATTTGGAAGCAACAGTTTTCTTCACAGAGACTGGACTTCTACTTTTCTCCTGGTCCCCAAAAACTTTTGATGGTGAATTCGTCTCATCATACACTGAAGATGCTGCAGATTGAACAGAAATAGTTGGGTTACTCTTTCCTATTGGTCCTTGTGCTGGTTTCCCCTTGACTGATACATGGTGGAGGCTGTTTTGGCTTCCTGCGGCTGTTGATCTCTGGACACCTTCGCATACGGAGGACTCCGCCTGTTCGCAATCATCCTGGCCCTGCTTATCCTCCTTATCCTTCTGGACACTTATTCTAACTGATGATATTGGTTGTTCATTTGGATTTTGAGCACTCTGAAAATTTTCACCCATTTGCAACACAGTTTGTTTGCTATTACTCGGAGTCAGGGCACCTGTGTGTGACACAGGGTGTTTGCTGTTACTCGGAGTCAGGGCACCTGTGTGTGACACATGGTGTTTGCTGATACTCGGAGTCAGGGCACCTGTGTGTGACACAGGCTGTTTACTGTTACTCGGAGTCAGGGCATCTGTGTGTGACACATGGTGTTTGCTGATACTCGGAGTCAGGGCACCTGTGTGTGACACAGGGTGTTTGCTGTTACTCGGAGTCAGGGCACCTGTGTGTGACACATGGTGTTTGCTGATACTCGGAGTCAGGGCACCTGTGAGCGACACAGGCTGTTTACTGTTACTCTGAGTCTGGGCATTCTTTTCTTCGCTATGCCCATTTTTACATGGTGACAGCCCCAGTTGTTTACAGTTATTCTGGTCCCTCGCCTTTTCACACGGGATACTTTTGCAGGTGGAGGTCTCCGACTGTTTTTCTGTATTCACAGTAAACTTCTCACCTTGGTCACTTTCACCTGGAGATGATCCTGTATGTTTGCCATCAGATTTTCCAATCACAGCCACTGGAAGCATTTTACTGCTCTGAGTATCCATGGAACTGGGCCTTTTATTTACACTCTGGACACTTTTGTTTGGTGATGACACTTTTCCTTTGTTATCACTATTTTTTTCAGCTATCTTATTTTCACTCTGTACACTTTTGTGTGGTGATGACACTTTTCCTTTGCTACATGTACCACTATTATTTTCAGCTATCTTATTTTCACTCTGGACACTTTTCTGTGGTGACAGCACTTTTCCTTTGCTATCTTTATTATTTTCAGCACTCTCATTTTCACTCTGGGAACTTCTGCGTGGTGAGAACACTTTTCCTTTGCTGTCACTATTATCCGGAGTATTCTTATTTTCATTTGGCACACTTTTGCATGGTGACGACACTTTCCCTTTGCCAGGACTATTATTCTGTGCACTCTTATTTTCATGTTGGAGTGGACTTCCTCGACTTCTTGTATGTGTTTCTGATTGCTGGAACGGAGAATTACTCTTCTTGTTGCCTTTTCTTTTGGTTTTCCCAGTTAAAACTTTCAAATTTTCACTGTTCCTCGGGACAAAATTGCTTCTCTTGGGCCACCCGGCATTCCTTCTGTCACTCGCATCTAGCAAAGAGACTGTAGTGCGCACTGGGCTACGGTGGTCATGGTCACGCACATGATGCAGACTATGATCACTGTAACTTTGGTGAGGCTGTCGATCAGGATCAGGTGCGCTGTAGTATCCATACTCCCGTGGCTGGTCCCGTTCATCATGGTGTTGATGGTAAACCGGTATCCGGCCTCGTTGCTCGTCCAAGTCATGTCCCCGGATCCTGCCATGATTGTAGTCCGTTGTCTGCACATGTATCTTGGGTGTGTCGTCTTCCAAGTGATGCTGACTGTAGGCATAGGCGTCATATCCAGGATGTGGGATTACTTCTCTATCGTATTCCCGGTGAGCATATCCAGGGCTATCCGAGTCGTAATGACTCCTATGGCTGTCCCTATCCATCTCGTGTGACATCTGTGATCGGAGACTCCTATGGCTGTCCCGATCCATCTCGTGTGACATCTGTGATCGGATATATCCGTTTTCAACATGTCCATACCTATCTCGATAATCCAAGGAATCATTGCCTCTGTCATATTGGCGATGAATCTCCTCGTGACTGTGGTCTCTATCATGGTGATGATTCGGCGAGTAGTCATCAGAATGGTGTTGGCGGTACATGTGGTCCGTGTCTCTGAAGTCACTACTGTGTCTATAATGATGATGTCTGTGCATCTTTGTATTATCTACTGATTCTACAGGTTTTCTCAAGGTTGAAACCAGATCACAGATGGAACCGGCTGACCGTGAACTTTCAGTTTCCTCTGATAAGCCTGAAACAGTTTTTTCCAGATTCTTCGTTACATGAGTATTATTCTGAATCTGAACACGAGACGGCAACTTAGCTGTGGTGAAATTCCGAGACTTGCGAGCCAACAATCTTTTTGAGGAACGCGTGGCAGGTGCTGCTATTTTCTTAACAGAATCAACACATACAGTCGGGGATGGTTGTCTTGACAATGGTATGACAATGGAATTGGTGCAGGAAGATTGAGACAGTTTCCGACTCTGTGACCTCGTAACCTTTGGTGACCTCGTAACCTTTTCACTACATTTGTCTGTAAAATGAAGCAAAACAGAATATATTTCAGATATTTTTTGTCTACTTTTGTCTACTTGATCAACTGTATTATGTCCCATAAACATGTATGTTATTAACATTTAAGAAATTAGAAATCTACACAAATCTGTATTTAATTATAAAAGTTGGACATTCATGAAAGTGTTGTTTGAATTTCTCACAGTGCTGTTCGGGCGGGGGGGGGGGGGGATGCAAGGGCTTAACTCCCCATTTGAAAAAGAAAAATTCTCCACAAAACTGCCCTTTTCTGAACTACGGTAATCCCTCTATTATAATTCAATCACAGAAAGTGAAATTTCCCACCATGAAATATTGGGGTGATGAAATTTATTACAAAAGTCGATGAAATGGTTCAAAATCATGCATATAATCCATCATTTTCTTCATTATTTAAATGATCAAATTTATTAGAACAGCCGATTGAATTATTATGTCACCAACATTGAAGTTGATTGAATTTTGATAGGGGATTGAATTATTAGAGGGATTACCGTACCTGGAGATATCATACAGGCCTGGGATCCACCTATAACAAATACATGTATGTTAAATTTTCTTTTTTACTGAATTGAATCTTTTTGACAAACAAATATCCATATAATACTGCTTCAAAACTTGGGATAGTTAGGATTTTATAATATGCGAATCTTTTCCTGAAATTTAACTTTTAACTAAAAAGTGATTATGGGTGAATTCTGTCGAAAATTCTATTGTTAATTCCAAATTGTTTACATTGAATCTCTCTACCAACTGATACAAACTAAGCATTTAGAAATTTCATCAGCAACAAAAATGTTTTGCAGAAGTTATTCACAAATCAAGTTTCTGCCAGTAAGATTTTCAAATTACCGTATTTCCTCTATTTTTTCAAATTGTTTTCGAACCAAAATCGACCATGATGTTCGAAAATTGAGAGGACATAATTCAGTGGAAAAAAAACCTGTTCGAATAAAATAAAAGGTTAACAAATTTCATCTAGATATTGGTGACATTGTAGGCTAGGCTATGTATTGTTGTTGAAGTTTTGCAATGCTAACCAACTGCTAAACGGACAAGCGTTTCTGATAAAAATACTCTTGTAGTCCAGTAAAGAAAACTGTTGCTTCAAGTTAAAGAAAAATCGGACATAGCTCTGAAGCACTTGCTGAGTGTGAATGAAATTTTTTTTGGAAAGGGAGATAATTCTGTCAAAGCTTCCATCAGGACAGTTCAACTTATAAGTTACTAACCTTTTCTAATCGACAGCCAGATTTGCTGCGAATACGTAAAACTTTAATGAGATTTAAGCTTGTTGTGATATTAAATTGACAAGATATGGGGAGAACGATCTTGCTCACACACTTCTTTCAGGAAAGGAAATAATATTTTGATAAATCGTAATTTGCAATGAACCAAGTATGCATTATAATGTAAGCATGGGAAGGGGTAGCAGCGATTCATGGCTAGTGTACAGATAGCACTGATTCTGATGTTTTGGTACCTTCCTATATGCATACTTTAGAGATCTTCAAAACTATATTTTATTCAACAATACGAAAGCACATGGGCTAATAAGTTTTTAGTACTTTTCTCTATGACATTTTTTGTTTCATGTTCGAGACACATTGGTAGCAAGTTTTCAAAGGAAATACACTGGGTCAGTTTGAAATAACAGAACTTACATGTATGCATAATCCTGACTGCAAACTTTTCAACATTTTTTTCAGAGATGCATATCTATGTTAGTGTCATACTCCAAATATCAATTTCCCATTAAAACTGCAGATGACGGGGATGATATCAGATATTGATAACCCGAGTGAGTAAGTGAATATGATTTAACGTCGCTTTCAACACTATTTCAGTCATATAACAAAGTTTGGCTCCTATTCCTTTCCACACCCGGAAACTACACTGGTAGGGTTCTATTCCGAACTGTGATGGTCGACCCTAACCTGTTCAAGAACCAAAATATGCACACACGCACAAATTTGACCTCCTGTAACCAACAGAATTTTGTTCACAGTTGTGAAGGTTTTCAATCCCAGTCATCGAGTGAATGAGTTGTACAGTTTAACATCGTTTTCAACCTTGTTTCAGTCATATCACGATGGTGCTTACATGTGCCAGAACACGAGAGTGCTCACAGTTCCTATTACCCTGGACACTGATCAGCCCAGCCAGTACAGCACCCGGTCACCCATCCAAGTATTGACCGAGCTTAACATTGCTTAACTTTGATGATCTGATGAGAACCGGTGTGTCCAATGCTATAAGCCGTACCCCATTTTTCTCGATTGGATAAATGAGGTCATACACCATAACTGACAAATCACAATGACTCCGACAATGGTCTTAAGGGGCAAATAATGCAGACCTACTGCTAGGTGCACCATTCTCTCATTGTTAGAGTTGTAACCTGCTAAATCGTTGGTGTAATACTATTTCACTGCACTGTGTAGAAGAACGTAGTGCACATACGTATTCAGTGTGTATCAATCTGACACAGGGAGCATATCTGCATATGGAGAGCTGGAAAATGCATCCAGTATACCTTTAGGCTGAAGTATTACAAAGGAACACATGGTAGGACTTGTTTAGCTGTGACATGCTAAGCACACTCCACTCCGTCTACAATGTTGATTGGCCGAGAGCCATGAGCACAAGCAGCGTGCCATGATTTCGAACCCCAGTGCAATCAGCGGGTATATCTCACAGCAGGAGGTATGGCAGATTCCACGATAACCTATTCCACTAACTCCCGTTTCCGTCCATCCTTGACAGAACATGACATTAGTAACACTTATAACTTTAAAAATATCGAAAACAAACCAGTGAGTGAGTGAATGTGATTTAACGTCACTTTCAACACGGGTAGGGTCCTATTCCTTTTAACACCCTGGAACACACGGGTGGGGTCCTATTCCTTTTCACACCTGGGAACCCCACGGGTGCCCATTATTGGCCTATTCTTACCATGACCTGGAGTGTGCAGAATGACACCCCAGGTTGATCTCCAGGGCCGTTTACAATGTACCCTGTACAATCAGAAACATGTCAGTGAATTGTATAAGATGAAAATAAACAGGTGCCCCTATGAATTCTTTGTACAGTTTTTAGCTTAGTGGGACAAAACACAAATGACATCAGCAACATTTTTTATGTACAAGAAATTTCTTATAAGAAAAGCACTTGCATATATGCTCAGTGGAATTAGGCCAATCGAATTGATGCATCTGTACCATTGTCAGTTTGTGATATCGCCAATGCTGTAATACATGTACTCGGTCTTTTTAAAATTTTGCTAACAAATTTTTAGCAACATCTCCAACAAGAGCCCAAGGGGCTTCAATATACGCCCGGATATCTGGAATTATATTGGTCCAAATTTCAAGTTTGTTTAATAGCCTTGATTCCAATTGGTAGCTAGCACACCAGAGAAAGGTCTACAATTTTGTGCTTCTGAGAATGTAACATATATCACATCTTATACTTGATTCAGTTTTGGGTGACTGTGACCTTGACCGTTGATCAATTGATGTATGGCTCCTCTTTGCCATGCGAGTAAGGTATACTCAAAGTTTGATACCAATCCATACCTTGAAACTCGAGTTATCACATGGACAACAAATGTTAATGGATGAATGGATAGAACGCAACATCGCATTGCATGACCTCGTCTTCGACAGGCATACGAAAATGTGACTTGTAATGAATTCCTGATTTTGGGGTCACAGTGACATTGACCTTTGACCTTGACCTAAATTTTGGTACAGGACACATCGTCTTCCCTCAATGTATCAATGGACACAAAAAAAATCATGATTTTTATAAATCTCATGATTTTGGGGGTCACAGTGACCTTGACGTTCGGCCTTGACCTACATGTCCCCCTAATGTATCCACTGACACAAAAAAAAAAACTTTTCAAAGATTTCTTGATTCTGAAGTCACAGTGACCTTGACTATTGACCTTGACCTAAATTTTGGTACATGATAAACCGTCTCCCCATAATTTCTCAATGGACACAAAAATCATGATTTTTAACAATTTCACAATTTTGAGGTCACAGTGACCTTGACCTTTGACCTTGACCCACATGTTGGTATGTGACACATCGTGTCCCCCTAATGTATCTACTGACACAACAAATGTTATTTGTAATAATTTCCTGATTTTGGGGTCAGTGACCTTTGACCTTGACCTACTTTTTTTGGTATGCGACACTCCATTTCCCCCTATTGAATCCACTCATAAAAGATAGTGCCACGGCACTGTAGCGCTCATCTGGCTATAACTGGAGAAAGTGGCTGCGAGAAATTTTTACTGAAGAACTGCAATAGATGAGTTTCTAACTTGCGTTGTCGCCCCTGAACAAAATGGCAACATAGTCGATTTCCAGGAGGTCAAGCTGCAAATTCATGATTGTAATTGGAGGTTATGGAATAAAGGCAATTATACCAAAATATAATGTGTGATTGTCAGTAAGCTGTATAAGCAATAACCAGAACCAATTTTTATTATGTGATTGCAGTCGTTCGTCCGTCTGTCCACTTCGTGTCCGGACAGTACATTGGACAGTTTTTAACCTACGATTCCAATATTTTGTGGGTATATGCACCAGGGGGAGACATGTCGAGTACGAAATATGTGCGACTGGGTTGTTACGATGGCAATGAGATGTAACAGGACATTTTCCAATGAAAGTAATCTCTGGTGAGGTATGGCCTAACCAAGACATACCCCCATCTGTCTGCGAAGATGTAAAAGATAGTGCCACTGCACTGTAGGTCATCTGTCTGTAACTGCAGAAAGTAGCTGTGAGAAATTTTTACTAAAGAACTGCAATAGATGAGTTTCTAACTTGTGTTGTCCCCCTGAACACTATAAAATGATCCATGCAGTTATTTCCTGAGATTTTATGATAAAGTTTCATGGGAAATTCAAGATGCGGCAATATTGGATTTTCGAAATGAACCAAAAAAAGGTATCTTGCACAACTGGATCACAAGGGGAACCTGTGTATCAACATCCATGCAGTAATATCCTAAGAATTCACGATAACAAAATTTCATGGGGAAATCCAAGATGGCCACCTGGTGGCCATATTGGATTTTTCAATCAGATCATATATGGTATCCTGCACAGCTAGACCCCAAGGGCAACCTCTGTACCAAATTTGAGAAAGATCGATGCAGTAGTTCCTGAGAAATCACGATAACAATGTTTCATCTGGAAATCCAAGATGGCCGCCTGGTGGCCATATTGGATTTTTCAATCAGACTACAAATTGTATCTTGCGCAACTACCCTTACCAAAGACAACCACAAAGATTGTGGTACTTTTGTACGTGGAATACATTCAGAATACAAAGAATGTATTCGAATTGTGGTCGATTGTGGTCAAGGCACTTTGTCTTCAAGATGAGGAACTGAGGAATACAATCATTGTGGTTCGCTTTGTATTCAGAAAATCAGGAATACAAAGATTGTGGTTTGATTACGAAGGTTATTCATTCAATAACCTTCATAATCAAACCACAATCTTTGTATTCAAGAAGACGTCACACAATCACGCGATCTCGGCGCCAAAATTCAAAGAGCAGACGCTCAAAGCCAAACTCACTGGTGTGCAGATCAGTTCCATGCACTGTTGATTGCAGGACATTTTGAATTGTTTTCCTTGCAACTTAAAATCTGTTGACAGGTATGGATATTTGCTCATTTGTTTTAAGTGCCAAGCACCCAAACTTGAGTGTTTCTGCTGTACCCATTTGAAAAGAAATAGGTTTATGAAATTGCCGCTTGCGTAGCAAGAACAACATCACCGCGTGTCCAGTTTTCGTTTTTTCAACAACAACATTTTCGTTGATCATCCAAAATCCTAGAAAATGTGTGAGGCTGGCATGATCTTTATAAACATGAAATAATTTTGAAGCTATACAAAATTTATAGGAAGTGATGTATCCATAGAATGCAAAAGACTTCTTGATCCTGTTGTTATAATGCGGACAACATCGTTGTTGTTGTTGTTGGAATGGCTTCCTTTCACTGTAGATCTATTATAGTATTACTGAGGGAGAGAGAGAAAAAATATACAATTTCTTCAAATCACTAAATGGTATGGATTATCTAAAACCCAGTTAAAGTTGATAGGTTATTGAGATCAGTATTTTTCTCACAGAAATTGATACTGGTAGGCCTAGACCAGTAGATTGTGATTGTAGATTTAGGCCATCTTCAAAACTATTTGTAAAAAGGTCATTTGGCCTATTTAGATTTATATTCTCACAAAATTGAAGTTATTCGATCTTGTGAGAAAATTAAGCATAACCCGCATATTGTATACAAAGAAATAGTTAATAAACTTATTCAAACAATATGACCATTGAGTGAGTGTGATTTAATGTTGCTTTAATCCAACAATCATCACGTCATATCATGACGTTTGGGTCCTATTACTTTTCACACTGGGAACACGTTTCTTGTGCATAAATCCTGTACATCAGATGCAGTACACTCGTCACTCAAAAAACCCGCTCACAGTTATCGTTGATTTATTACTGAAAAGTTATATCAAATACTGGTCATCAAACTTAATTCTCCCAAACAATTCGCCAGATTACGTGAGAGGAAAATGTTAATAATCTAGTCTATATCTGAAAATGAATAAATTTTCGTTTGTATGTTTAAAAATCGTTACTGCATGCATGCCTTGATGATGTTTTGCCCTGCAGGCTATATATTTCAGTTGCATGGTATTGTATTACTATTCAGTCATTGTATTCGAAATACATCCCATTAGTATTCGAATACAATATCATGCAATTGATTCATCGATCTGGATTGTGGTTCTGCATTGTGGTTCAACCGGCTATATAAGCCTTCGAATACAAATCTAATTTAAATATTTCGGCGCATATACACACAGTCGGAATACAATCGTGTGTTCGAAGACATTCCGAATACAATGAGTCCCAACAGTCCAACATGAGAACAAATCAAAAACATTGTATTCACAATGCATTATGACCACAAAACTACCATAAAACTACCACAAAACAATGTTATATTCGGAAGACATATATAATGTATTCGTCTTTGGTAAGAGTAGACCCCAAGGGGAACCTCTGTACCAAATTTGAGAAAGACCCATGCAGTACTTCCTGAGAAATCGAGATAACAATGTTTCATCTCGAAATCCAAGATGGCCGCCTGGTGGCCATATTGGATTTCTGAATCAGACCACAAAAGTATCTTGCACAACTAGACACTAAGGGGAACCTGTGTATCAAATTTGAGAAAGATCCATGCAGTACTTCCTCATAAATCACGATAACGAAGTTTCATAGGGAAATCCAAGATGGCTGCCTGGTGGCCATATTGGATGTTCGAATCAGAGCAGAAAAGGTATCTTGCACAAGTAGACCCCAAGGGGAACCTGTTTACCAAATTTGAGGAAGATCCACAAAGTAGTTCCTGAGAAATTGCAATAACAATGTTTCATGGGGAAATCCAAGATGGCCGCCTGGTGGCCATATTGGATTAGTGAATCAGACCACAACAGGTATCTTGCACAACTAGACCCCAAGGGGAACCTGTGTACCAAATTTGAGAAAGATCTATGCAGTAGTTCCTGAGAAATCGCGTTAACAATGTTTCAATGGCAAATTCAAGATGGCCGCCATGGCGGCCATATTTAAAATCGTATCGACACGGCATGAACAAATTCTGGTGTACTCATTGGGGGGAGCATGCATGCCAAGTTTCAGCTTAATCGGCCAAGCGGTTTCAGAGAAGAAGATGTTTACGCACAACGGACGACGCACGACGGACGACGCACGACTGACGACGCACGACGGACGATGGACGACGGACAGTCAGGCCATGACATAAGCCCATCGGGCCTTCGGCCCAGATGAGCTAAAAATTAATAGTAATTTTTATTGATTTCCTGATTTTTAGGGCACACTGACCTTTGACCTTGATTCTGGGGTCACAGCGACCTTGACTATGGACCTGGATCTAAATTTCGGTACATGACGAAACGAATCCCCGTAATTTCTCAATGGACTAAAAAAATCTTGATTTTTAACAATTCCACGATTTTGGGGTCACAGTGACCTTGACCTTTGACCTTGACCTACATTTTGGTAGGTGACATATTGTGTCCCCCTAATGTATCTACTGGCACAAAAAAATGTTATTTTTAATAATTTCCTGATTTTGGGGTCACACTGACCTTTGACCTTGACCTATTTTTTGGTATGCGACACTTTATTTCCTCCTATTGAATCCACTCACAAAAAATTAGAAATTTTTAATGATTTCCTGATTTTTCAGTCACACTGACCTTTGACCTCTGACCTCGATTTGGTATGCAACACATCGTTCCCCCCTAGGGCATCCACTCACCAAAAATTAGAACTGTAGATAGAAAACGGTCAACGATCAATGATTTCCTGATTTTAGGCAACAGTGACCTTTGACCTCTGACCTCGACCTTAATTTTGGTACGCGACACATCGTCTTCACCTAGCGTATCCACTCACAAAAATTTGCAACTGTGGATAGAAAACGTTCACAGATGTAGACCGGACACGAACACTTCACTGTCTTCAGTGATTTCCTGTTTTGTTAGGCCAGTGACCTTTGACCTCTGACCTCGACCTTCATTTTGGTACGCGACACATCGTCTCCCCATAGGGTATCCACTCACCAAAAATTTGAACTGTAGACAGAAAACTGTCCCAGATATAGACCGGACACGGCGGACGGACAGACGGACGGAAACCGCCATCACATAATACGTCCGCCTTTTGGCAGGCGTATAAAAACTCATAGTATCCATGTATTGGTATTTCATACACTCAGAGATTCATACAAGTCAAAAATTTGAGTATCTTTTTACCCAAATGAGTGGATTCATTTTTCACTATTTTTTACAGAAAAGTGGGCTAGGTTATTGTGGAATCCACTGTATACAATCTGATGCCTTGAGAATGGGTGCACAAGTATATATCCTAGGTCTACATAGGAAGAGTAATTCACCACACGTAGAAATGTTTTGCGCTATGTCTGTCACAGCAGAAAAAAGCTAAATTAGGATGGCATGGCATGTTAAACCACCAAAGTCACTGAATTTAGGTGTTCAAACAATATTAAATGATATTATCAATACATCTAAGCTTATGTCCTGAACAAACAGTTCAAATGTCTCAAACCACAAATCTCCCAAATAATTATAGCTGTGTTGAGTAAGAACACTGAAGATGAAGGCCAGGATACAAATAGCTTCACAAATTTGTGATTGAATCCGATAGGTTTCAAAGATCGTATCACTTAAGACAGAGTTTATGCAGTGAGTCTTCAACACGGGTTCCAGAGCAGAGGCCATGCTGACTTGGTGTTTGCCCAATACATCTGGTGGTGTAAATAAAATTGCACGACCATTAATTCTGCTGCTGATCAATGGGGCGAGAGAGTGAATATGATTTAACGTCACTTTCAACTATATTTCAGTCATATCACGACGTTGGGTCCTATTCCTTTTCACACCCGGGAACCACACGGGTGGGGTCCTATTCCTTTTAACAACCGGGAACCCCACGGGTGCCTCAGTTAGTCGCCTCTTACGACAAGCTGTCTGAGGAGCTGAGCCCTTTTCTTACCATGACCTGCGGTGTAAACAACAACATCCCAGGTCAATCCCCGGAAGCCCCACGGGGCTGCTGCTGCTGCTGACCAATGGGTAGCACTAAACTTTAATATATATACTGGTAGTCTCCAGCCTCTGGCTTCATCTGGGGGCCTCTGGCCTGCCATCTTCTTTTTTGTTCTGCCACTTCAGCAATCAGATTTTTTTTCAAATTCACTCTCAATATTATTTATTTACCACCTTCCCAAAACCACCACCTTCGACAGCGAGATTGCTCCAAAACAACATAATGTGCTTGCTCTCATTCCGGGACAACACAAACTGCTCCAGCAGCCCAGCGACTAATTAGGTAGGTAGGTAGACTACGCGGCTGTTCAGGGTTACCAACCACTTGCGGTCAGGAAACATCCTGCCTGGACCCTTGAACACCAGCAACAAATATCAATTTTAGAGCCACGGAGAGTCTGCACTTTGGTCAGTCATTTCACAAAATTTGATCAGACATGCATGTCTGCAGGGGCAGATACAGGCCTTATTTTATACCGTTATACGGCGCCCAAAATAAACGAGGTCTAAAAATGCCCAAATTAATAAACGGAAAACGTCCAAATTATGACAAAAAAATTCAGGTATTTTAGTTTATTATGTAGCAAATTTAAGTTTTGTATTTTATTTTGACATGGTTTACTCACATTTGCGTTTGTCACTTCAAAAATGAAGCGGCGAAATCAAGACGTAAATTACCAATGTGAGCCGCCATGTAAAATTCACCAACCTGATTCATATGAACTTCACTTGATAACTTGATAGGGAAATGATAAATTTAACTACGCTGAACGCTAGCCGGAAGTTATCGTCTTGCGGGCCGCATGGTACAAGGTGTTTGTGCAGCGACCCCTGGTGGCGACGTTGATTCGAGCAGATTTCTACTTCCTGTGAGGAAAGCAGACGCAAATGCCTTGTGGTCGGCCACCGACAACAGGGAGTTCTCATAATCCGAAAAGCGCCAGCTGTGCCCACAGTCAGAAGAGAACTGCTGAGCTTGTGAAGACAACGTTTTATTCAGAAACGTCCACGGACCGATCCTGGTAATTTCATGTTCCTAAGTCATGTTCTTTGGGAGTTGTCTCCCCCTGGTCTATGTCACCAGTGCAGAGATCGCCAGGTTATCAGTCTCACGGAATTTTCGTGAGTATCAAGAAATATGGACTAACCTCCCGGTCTTACGGAAGAGTTTATAAATCTCACGGAATTCATAGAATATCTTTTCAAAAGTCTAAATCTGCACAAAAAAAAAAGACTCATTTTCTCATGAAAATGATAATACAACATTTTTTTTCTCATGAAAATTGGGACGTAATATAACATTTTTGACAATTTTTCTATAAAAATTGACATAATCCCATATGGAAATTTATTGTCTGGAAATGCGTCTGATGTGTTTTAGAGCATCTGAGAACAGCTAGCGGCTGGGGCCCGCCCGCTAAAGTTTTTTCGCCTCACTGCGCTCGGCGAAACTAAAAGGGCGCCCAAATTAAAAAGATGTATCTGCCCCTGGCCTGCAATGTTGCAACGTAGGCAGGAGTGGTGCATTTTGATCAGACATGTCAGATCAAAATATCTTATTTCAGACCCTGGTACATGAATATATGCATTTGTCATCTAAATAAATGTTATTGAGTTAATCCAGTTGTTGGCAGTCACTATGTCAAGTCAAATTTATGTTGTATGTGTGTCAGTATCATATGCTGTGAGTGAGTGAGTGAATAGAATTTAACGTCGCTTTCAACAATATTTCAGCTATATCACGACGAACCAACTAAGCACCACCCAGTCAAGTTGTGTTCCTGCTACATGTACTTCAAAGAAGAGATCTTTGAAGCAGCATGGAACTAGACACCCTCCAGACACCCTATAAAACACTGAGGACAGCGCACAAGACACAGACAGGACGCTTACATGGTGCAATAAGACAAGTGATATTACAGTGCTAGACATCACATATCAAGTTCCTGTTGCTTCTCAGCAAAATGCATTGAAGCAACAGGAACCTGAACCCACCCAACCACCCACCATATGCTGTGGAATGTGCTTTACATACATGTACATACACTTTGTCTTACCTGTGGAATCAACAGCCTTAAAAAACTTGGTGATAGCATAACACTGTTCCCTGAAACATGCAAGAGAAAATATTACTACAATTGGATAACAATTATCAAACTGTGAGGTTACACAGTCAAATGTTCCTGAATATATTAATTATGAATAGAACATTAACAGCTCAAAATGTCAGTTTTTTGCTTGGCATTTCATGCATGTAATACATCATTGTTATGTAACTGATGATGCAGGATCGGGAAAGATCTCGAGGGGCACTAACTATCACAATGAAAAGCCACAATATTCCCATCAGGTTCCACACATATATGAAGCTGAGCATCTGAAAACCTTTTCGCTCTTGGGTAGAAGCCATACTATCCGAACAGGTTTATTTTCGCTAGGTTTCTGGCTCAACCAGATAAGTAAGTACATCAAATGTGAAGTCATCATCATAAAGGTTTTACAGATATCTCATGAACGAACAGACTATTTACATACATGCAAGGAGTGATCAGGTTCACAAAGTACAATTTACTGTTTTCTACACTGTATGTATGATATACCAGAGACTGGCTCTTAACTGGTGGACTGAATAAAACAAAAAATAAATAAATTGATCATTAAAAAAAGAAAGATTATGTTGCCATAGCAACCATATGAATTATCTGAACGAGTTCATTTTAGATAGGCTTCTGGCTCTTTTAGTAAAGCATACCAAATTTGCAATTCATCAGTGAAACCGATTTGCAGATAGCTCGCTCGCTCACATGCATACGGATGTATGAACGGACAGATGGACATACATGTACTTTTATATGACGACAATAACCCCTAAGCTAACTGTGGCCGAGGGGTAAAAAGTAATAGTATAAAAGTACATGTATCATTGAGTACCATATTAAATTTTATTCAGCCCCAATTTGCTACTGAATGCCAACAAATTTGATCCCTGTCTAAAAGAACAAATGTATTATCTGCATGATTTTGCACCAATATTCTGAAATTTCTGTTCTAATATTTGATTACCCCCCGGACTTTATGGTGGAAAATTATTTTAGCTACCTGTTAGTATAAATTATTATAGGATTGATGTACATGTATGCAGCATCTACATGTAACATATCCACATCATGCTACATCTATCATGTCCACATCATGCTACATCTATCATGTCCACATCATGCTACATCTATCATGTCCACATCATGCTACATCTATCATGTCCACATCATGCTACATCTATCATGTCCACATCATGCTACATCTATCATGTCCACATCATGTTTTTCTAAAGGTTTCATCAACTTTAACTGATACCAGTATCAAACTGTGCCAAAGAAGTTCCATGCTCCAACAATTGAACAGGACAAATCTATTGAGGAAACCACAGAATTGACCTGAATGATGTGTGGACCAGAAGAGTCAAATTATTAGGGTGTTTTGTGGCTCGAAATTAAGTTTTTCAAGTGGTTGCCCATGGACAAATACTTTTGAGTGTCTGGTTGCCCCAAACACAGGCCCTCAAAACAAGAGTTTTTGGGGGGGGGGGGTGGACGGTGGTATTACGGAAGTGTTGAAATATGGGGTCTCTATATATAACCCCATGCTTATAAAAAAAAACCCAAAGTCTGAAACGCAGTTTGGGTGAAACGAGAAATAAATGGTTTACCTCCAAACAAAATACATCAATATATTTTACAATTGTCACTCTATCTATTCCCCGTCGTCAAATTAGTAAATTTGTTTAATTTTATACCTTTGCCGGGCGATTCAAAATCCAACCGGACTGTCCATTCAACCTGGCACAGCAAGATGATGGGCCGCTTCTTTCTCAATTCTGATTGGTCAGCTGATCAGTGTATGACCTCTCTTGCCGGAGGCGTGTCGCGACTGACCAATCAGAATTGCGAATAGAAGGTGAAGGTATGGATATTCTCTATACTCAATATATAGAATATGCACCGCCGTTTGATCCGCCAACTCTTGTGATGCAATGTCACAACTCGGGAATACTGTATTAATTTGAAGAGTAACTTAGATTTTCGAATCGGACGAAAAAAAGGTATCTTGCAAAATTAGGCCCCATGTGGGACCTGTGTAACAAATTTCAGAAAGATCCATGAAGTAGTTCCTGAGAATTCACGATAACAATGTTTCAAGGGAAAATTCAAGATGGCCACCTGGCATCGAACCAAAAAAAGGCATCTTGCACTAGACCACAAACGGAACCTGAAATTCCGGGATTTCAGGACTGTTATTGAGATTCAGGAATGGGCTACTTTGTACTTTGATTAGTTATAGGGTGAACATATCTTTGGTATGCTAGGGAAGGTAGTTCGAAGAGAGTTTATTAAAACTACATTAACTTTTGAATAGGATTACCTAATTTAAATGCTCGATTTGTTCTAACATTCCAGTAATTCTGCGGTTTTGTGGATACATCACCCAAGGCAGTCAGTGTACCCACATTTTCGGGAGTCATAATATCAGTTGATTTTGACAAATGTGGATGTATATATACACCTTCTATACATGTATAAGGGATGTATCAACATCTTATTAACCATGTCAGGACCATATCAGGGGTCGAAATATTCAAAATAATTTACATACGAGACAGGTGACCAAAATGTTTACCTGTCACCATTAAGAATTACCTGAACATGCAATCGTTGAAATTGTCACATACATGTAACTCGAGATTAATGACAAATTTAGATGTTGCAAGACACTAATAAATTAATGACACCTTGTTCACTTGCACTTATTAGCAGGTGTTTTGAATGAATTTTGTTGAAGATATATTTTGAACATCAAAACAAAATTATTGGCTACCTGCCAATAGAGACAGGTACTTTATTTCTCTACCTGTCTCTTTCAAAAATTACCTGTCAGAGACAGGTAAACAGGTGTAAATTTCGACCCCTGTCATATCCGGAGTTTATTTGGGGACACCCTTTTATGCCTTTTTTGGGGCGCATTTGTATGTAAAAAGCAGTAAAATTGGCTGTAAAGTTTGAGCGCCCATATCCCTTAACAGGTATCAAAATGGCTCTGGATATTGCCCTGCATGTGAACACTTCTACGGAACTACATGTAAATAACTTATAAAACTAAAGTCTGAGAAAATGTTTGGACGAATATTTTGATCAGGGTAAGTGACGTCGATGCAATTCTTTCCACCTTCTAATCCAGCTTAATAATCTTTTGACGGCTAAAACAAAATCGTAAATAGTCCATGTATTGTTCTGAACATCTATAATTATATTTTAGAGATTTTACGGCACACATAGATAGCGGTGGCATCATAGTTGTTTTTCTATTCATATTGATGGGAAAGAGATAATAAGCTTAAATCAATGATCAGCATGAGAACTGAATAAAATTGCAGAAAAACTTTGGTAGAAATTTCGGCAAATTTTTTTTTGGACATGTCAGATTACGTTATTTTTTCATGTGTCTGATGTGTCTTCTCCATCCATCTTCATCAACAAAACGAAATAGGAATGACTGACAGTTTTGCACAAAACTCTTATATCTGATTATGGTTACAAAGAATTAAAAAAAAACCCTCGCGTGTTTTCCTTTTGCTGGTATAGATGGGAAAGAGATACAATATCTCGATCCCGGCGCACGATAAACTCTCATCCCAAATCTGAATATCCTGGAGTACAAGTAATCGTGAATTTGATTGGCTGAACAGTACATATTGGTTCTGCCCACACGTTATTCAACCAATCAGCACACTTTTCATACGACATACAAATTCAGTGAAACTGTAAACAAGATCGGCTCATTTTCTAGATTTATAGTTTTTCTTTCCCATCCAGATGAATTTAAAAAATAATTCAGAATTTCTGTGAAACCGCGATTATTTAGCATTTAAGATAACACTGTGAGTATGACAGTATCTGTTTTTTAGCCAAGAGTTGTTACAAAAAGGATCATTGAGTAGGAGAATGGTGAATTTTCTGAACTTGTAAGCGATTGCGAGGTCTGAAGATTTTCTTGTCTGGATGTACTTTCAGTAGATTCATTTTCTCACAGATTACATGTATATAAATGTGGATACAATGTGGATATATCTCTTATATAGGATGCGTATCCACATTTTCAAAATCAAAGTTTTCAAAGAAAAAAATGTGGATACAAATCCTATATAGAGATGTATCCACAAAAACCCGCTATATTGTGGTTACACCCAATCAATTATAAAACATATTAGTTATTACCAGTACCATGTTGATCAAATGTCGATACATCACCTATATCCATATTTTTTAAAAATCTATTTTTTTGTGATTTTCACAATGTGAATACACATGTTGTGTTCATGTTAACAAAAACCCACCAAATTACCATGATGTCGTGATTGCCACTGACATCAGAGGGCACAACACTACTCGCTACCCTTGACACCTCTATCTGCAGTGGACTTACCCAAAACAGTACTGATTTTCAAGCCAGATATTCGTTTCTCGGAAAAGGATCTTCCTTACAACAAGTTCTACCCTATTTCTTCTAACTTTTCGAACAGCAATTCAACTAAGACTAAATAATGTGACATGAATGGATAGGATATTTATCCCAAGAACTGGCCTCCAAACAAGAAATAACCCTGGCAGTCAAGCAGGTAAGTAATCAATTTTAAGAAGTAATTTTGGGTGAAAAAGTGGTCGATTTGAAAAAATAGAGATGCAATTTTCATCGCTTCTCTCTCAAATTCATGCACATGCAACAAATAAATATGATACTATGTGATAAATAAATCACCTTTTGCACCACGTCACAGGACCTACAAAGTAGGGTAGGCATTAGGACTCTGATGCGCATTGAACTCTTGGAAATCCTCCATCCCCAAGTTGAAATCCTGCCTATATTAACTCTTTCCCCCATATGAGCAGGTTTTGATGACTTGTGTAGATCCCCATGTAAGCGTGCTTTGACGAGTGTTCGCCTAACCCATGAAGAAGGATTTTGATGAGTCACTTGAGTTCCCATGTGGTCGATTATTCTTGCAATTTTTTGCGTTTACTTTGAGTAAAACCTAATTAAAAGTATACATTTTCAGAAAGCCAAAATTTCAATAAATCTGACTATATGGACTGCTAGTGTGTTTTATAGTAAGAGTAAAATGAAATCGGGAGAGGAACCGATATAATCGATGCAAAATGCGCGATTTGACAACAAATGTGTTTGGTGTGCTCCGAGAGAAACATTCGAAAAATAGTAAAAGCTGCTTCAAAGTTCATGCATATTTTAGGTAACGCGAGCATAAACTACCGAAGTATCTAACCTTGATGAATAAGGCCATTGTCACTTGATTGGTTGTTTAGCATGACCTTGATTTTTTAAATACACATGCTAGATGCTATAATCATTTATTATTAATTATTATATTGCAAACCAATTGTATTTGAATATGAAGAAAACGGGTAAGTTTTACTCATGCAAATGTAAATCCCTCGTCTATTTTAATTATTTGCCCTCAAAATATAGATGAGGGCTTGTCATGCTAAACAACCAATCAAGTGATAATGGCCTAACTCGTCAAATCTGCCCATCTGAGTTTATTTTACATATTTTCCCGGGACCTGTTCATCTCCATTTTAAAATGTTGATGCGCCATTCTTTCTTCCTTGGCTTTTGGTCATGCTGTCGTGGCCATGGTGACCACGCGCAAACAAACCGTATGCTACAATCACGCCGGGCGTGACGAAAAAGTTTTTTAGCCTTGGCCAATCAGTGATGCTGTTTTTTTCACCTTCACCTTTCACCTTACCGTCTTCATTCTCCTTTACGGAAGTATATCGGGTTTTAACAGTTATTGCTCATTCTATACATGCCATCTCGTGATGTCACTGCCAAATCCCGAATCTCCGGAGTATTAGCTTTATGACTACGAAAAAACATCGGAATCGCAGCGGAGAAGTAGGAAGTGAGCGCTGCAAAACGTAGCTAAACTGCGACCATTTCAACACATTTTCTCTCAAGATTACTTATTTTTATCTCGCCTCACAAAGTAAAGGGGAGATATTGTGAGGGGGGGAAAGAGGATGTCGTCGTGGGTGTCGGTGTCGGTTGTCGGTGTCGGTGTCGGTGTCCCCTGCCTGGAAATGATAAGGTTTTTGGTTTAGCAAATTAAAAAAAAAATCTAGAAAAATTAGAAAAAATATAAAAAAAATATGGGGGGTGGGTATGCCACCTGGGGGTACTACCCCTGGGGTGCTCCAATGTTAAAATCCCTATGATAGAGTTTTGCGTTTAGCTGAAGTGCACATGTACATCTGCACTTAGTAAGTTTGTTGCAGTTGTCAGCTGTCATTGGATGATTATGAAACTTGGTACACATGTTTCTTATGATTAGAGGATGTACCTGTGCTATTTTTGAGAAGAAATATTAATTTTTCTCCAAATTATGGCAAATGATGAGTTTCTGTTTATGTGAATTGTACATGTAGGCCTCTATGTGTATACATGTACATGTACATGGTAAGTTTGCTGCAGTTGTCAGCTCTCATCGGATGATTACAAAACTTGGTACACAGGTTTCTTATGATTAGAGAATGTACCTGTGCTATTTTTGAGATGAAATATTAATTTTTCTTCAAATTATGGCAAATGATTGAGTTTTGCGTTTAGCTGAAGTGCACATGTACATCTGTATACCACAGTTTGCTGCAGTTGTCAGCTGTCATTGAATGATTATGAAACTTGGTACACATGTTTCTTATGATTAGAAGATGTACCTGTGCTATTTAGGAGATCAAATATTAATTTTTCTCCAAATTATGGCAAATGATTGAGTTTTGCGTTTAGCTGAAGTGCACATGTACATCTGTACATCACAGTTTGCTGCAGTCGTCAGCTGTCATTGAATGATTATGAAACTTGGTACACATGTTTCTTATGATTAGAGGATGTGACTCCCTGTGCTAGTTAGGAGATGAAATATTAATTTTTGTTCAAATTTTGAGGGTTTGTCTAAGTAATCTGCCAATAATAATGTACATGTATATACATGTACACCTGTACATGGAAAGTTTTTTCGAAGCTGTCAGCTTTCATTGGATGAGTTTGGCACTTGCTACCCAAGTTCAATGTGATTCGAGGCTGTGCATGTGCCATTTAAGAAATATGACATTAAATATGAATTTTTGTCCTAATTATTGCAGTTTAGACTTTGTACGTTTCCATTGATAAGGTTTTTGTTGGACAAAAATTTACATGTAGATCTGTACATGGAAAGTTTGTTGAACCTTTCGTGGGATGATTATAAAACTTGGTGGACATGTTTCATGTTTTCCTAGGTCACAGCTCTCCCGCAGTAATCCCACACGGGACTGACCTATCCAGCAGTATTCCCAAATGGCACTGGCCTATCCAGCAGAAATGCCACACGGGACTGACCTATCCAGCAGTAATTCCATACGGAACTCAACTATCCAGCAGTAATCCCAGACCAGACTGGCCTATCCAACAGTAATCCCATTTGGGACTGGCCTTTCCAGCAGTAATCTCACACAGAGCTGACCTATCCAGCAGTAATCCCAAATGGCACTGGCCTATCCAGCAGTAATGCCACACGGGACACCTATCCAGCAGTAATCCCACACCGGACTGGCCTATCCAGCAGTAATCCCACATGGGACTGGCCTATCCAGCAGTAATTCCACACGGGACTGGCCTATGCAGCAGTAATCTCACACGGGGCTGACCTATCCAGAAGTATATGACACTGGACTGCAATATGCAGCAGTAATCCCACATGGCACTGACCTATCCAGCCATAATCCTACATGGGACTAACCTATCCCGCTGTAATCCCACACAGGTTTAGCCTATCCAGCAGTAATCCCACATGGGACTGGCCTCCCCAGCCGTAATCCCACACAGGATTGCCGTATGCAGCAGTAATCCCACACTGGACTGCCTATGCAGCAGCAATCCCACACGGGACTGTCCTATCCAGCATTAATCCCATAGGAGACTCATCTATCCAGCAGTAATCCCAGACAGGACTAGCCTATCCAGCAGTAATCCCACAGGGGACTGGTCTATCCATCAGTAATAACACACGGGACTGGTCCATCCAGCAGTAATCCTACACAGGACTGGCCTATCCAGCAGTAATCTCACATGGGACTGACCTATCCAGCAGTAATAATCTCACACTGGACTGCCCTATGCACCAGTAATCCGACGGCACTGACCTATCCATCCTACATGGGATTAACTTATATGCCAGTAATCCCACATGGGACTGATGTTATTGTCTGTACCAGATAATCTATTCCAGACATTATTGTCTGTACCACATCACCTATTCCAGACCTTATTGTTTGCTCTACATGACTATGCTTTCAATACTGCTGCACCTTCGGCGGATGACCCCACAAGGCGAGATGTTGGGGTTCTCAGAACGCTTGTTAGAATAAACGTTGCTGATATTTGTATAAAACATGAACAAATTACGTAGAATGGGTCTGTGGGAGACTATTGGTAAATATTTCTCCACATGACATGGGACATAAAACGGGATATTTTACATCGCTGGACCCAAGGACCTACGCCAAGGACCTACGCCATTACAAATCTATTATGGGTCAGAGAGAGAAAATTCCCCACAAGTCAAAGGGGCAAAGAGTTAAGATGGGCACAGCCCAAGTCAGAATCTCCAGTGATTTTCATCAAAAATCTCCACAAATTTTCATCAAAAGCAGGTCAGCTCAGAACTTGCTGGTAACAGTCCCCTAATGCACGTTCATGCCAAAAATCAAGGTTCTAATGTCAATGGTTCTCCTTATTTTGCCGACAAAAGGATTCGGATGGACTCACTCACTGACTGCCGGACAATTTGCAAATGGTAGCCTACTTCACAGGAATATCTGCAACTGCTATATTTTGCAGATTTTCTGGACCTTAGTGTACATGAAATTCCAATCAAAAATGGTCTTTTTGTAGATCAGCCCCTGCACAAATGTTGTTTTTTTTGCTATAATTTCGGCCCAAGTCAACCTTGCTGCCCCAAAACAAACTTCCATGCATGTCTTGGTCACTGCTAACTCAGTAACTCTATCTGTGATAGATGAATATAGGGTAATGGGGCCAGGGATTCATTGACGTCCGTTTTTACTACCGTTAAACGGTAGAAAAAAAATGTCAAAAACTGAATATAGACAGCAAAAAACTCAAAAGTGTACGTTTTGAACAAGAAATACTCAATGTTTTTGACGAAAACTCAATACTGGAAATGGTGCAAATTATTTCAGTGATGTGAAAATCTGAAAATCACAGCCGATCCTTCGACAATTTGTCTTCGAACGTTTGGGGATTCCCAGTTCTAGATATAATTTCCGTCTTTCTTGCCGATTATACCTCACCATGGGCTCTCAGTTACTATCCATACTCGACGGAGGCAAAAAATACGGTTTCGGAGATTAATTTTCGGGACCGGGAATTGCCGATTCAATGACATCACCTAATCAGAATTCGTTAGCCAATGAGCATCAAGAAATTATCGGGGCCGAGTTAAATATAGCTCCACGAGACTAGAAATGGCGGGATTTGTTGACAGTTCCTTTGTTCTAAAGTTCGACGGCGACCATGCGATGGACGTAAAGAAGTCCGAGTTCAAGACATCATTCTGCATGACAGCTGCTACATCTTACGTGAAAATCCGCTGATGATGTAAGGATTTATAGCGTCTCTTGCAAGCGTTATATGATAAAATTATCTTTGAATGTTTATTTCCGGCGGCGCTTATTTATCTGAATTCGCTACCGCCATCTTGATATTGGACGAGTAACAGCTGTTTTCTCGAGCCATACTTTCACAGACGTGCCGTTGAGTGATCCAGCTAGTTTTAGATCGTAAAATGACAGGATTGTATCACCCGTTCGTGGTTAACAAATTAATATTAATTCTGTTATAATGAATTCATCGAATAAATGTTCTTTAGTACTATTTTATTATGGCTGAGAGACCAAATCGATGACCATACATGATGAAGTTATTCACCTGTACCATGTGTACGTCTGCAGCAAAATGTTTGAGATTGAACTGCGAGTTACTAAAAACTCGAAACAGTAAAACACGCGGATCGGATTGATGTGTAGAGAAAGTCGATCTAGGCTTAATTTACAATGACACACATCAATAAAGAAGTAGTGGCTTGATGATGTATCGCATATAATGCCACAGCGCGAACTCTTACATCAGGCTATGTGAAATGACCTAATACGTCAACCAGAGAACAAAGTCCTAGTTTGACATGCGGTTCATGTGCCCATTTCACGATCAAGCACTTAACTTCCGGCTAACCCCACACATCCCAGGTGGGTCCTTGTGCGAACTACATTAGTCAAACATTTAATCGGAAAACAAACAAATCGATGTGTTTTTTTTTCAACGATAATGGTGCATCGTGACCTTATTCACCAGTGGCACACATAATTGGCTTGTAATACGAAGATTATAAGCTACAAACTTTTCCGCCGGCATTGATGCAGATGCATCAATAAGTTTTCTTGTGATAGTTTGTGATCTCTTTAATGTCCCTATTTAATCTCTCCATTTTATCTGTCAAGTTAGACACTTACCCATAGAAAACTTTTTCAAATTTTATTTCGTTATTTCATTATAAAACACGTTACCAGCTTCACCTGGATGAGTTATTTATCATGTTTAATTATATTTGGATTTTACAGTGAAAATCTGTATCAGAGGTGAAGTGTGCCAGACGCATTGGACAGTTTTTGTAGCTCACCTTAGTACTACAGAAACTATTTGTTAATATCTTAATTGGTAGGGTGGTAAAAACATTCAAAAACTCAATATCAACTTGTGGGTGGGCCGTAAAAACTTGGAAAAACTCAATTTGAGCATAAAAAGAACTCAATATTTTAATTTGGGTAGAAAAAATTTGGACTTCTATGAATCCCTGGGGGCGTGGCATTCCTATCACATCTCAGAGCGGAGGTAGGTTAAAATATATGGCGATAAAAGTTGGCTCTCCAAAAAGTGCCTTTTCGCAATCTTTCGCTGACGAAAATAAAGGCGAGAGAAAAAATATGCCAATTTGATAGTTTGACCAACCTGAGCTTCTTTGTCCATGTACCATCTCTTATGACTGTTTGATCCTGACAAAATGTGATCAAATGTGTGAGAAAAACCTCGACTGATTTTTCCGTTTTGGCGCTTTTCTGACATATTTTAAGAATATGACCTATGCTATTTTTACCTCGTGACCTTCCTGATCACGTGAATAAACACATGTCGCTATTGGTTTATAACCGGCATGGATCGATTTCTGAAGATGTTGGCCAAAACGTCAACCACATTTTGCACATGTCCCGGTCAACTGTGGAGAAAGAAACAACAGTTTTGTTGACAAAATCTGTGTTTGAAGGCAGATTCCATCTAATTAAAGGAGTCATTAGGTGGTTGTCATAGTGCTGGAGACGCCAAATCATATTATTTTCATGATAAAATGCTTTTCGTGCCTGTCTCAATTCGACACACCCTGTGCAGTAAAAGGTCTCGAGCGACTGACGTCCAATTTTTTTTCCCCATTTCGGTCTGTATTAGTGATTCGGGCTAAGGAGTCCGTTCGACAACAACCAAACAAAAAAATAGACTCCTAAGCCGATGTTTTTGGGCTATGGACTGCCTTTTCTGATCATGCTGATGTGAACATCTGAGAAGGGCTGTCAATGTTATGCATTGCATCATGGGTTGTTTTGGAGCAGCAAGGTTTACTTGGGGCATAATTTCTAGGAAATCCACTTCCTCAAGACCATTTAAATTTATGTCGAAAAACCCAACAGCATCAACATCAACATCAACAAGTTGAACAACAACAACAACGCTGTCATTGAACACTCAAATTGGTATAGTGTTATAGTCACCCATTTAAAGCTGTCTAATCAACCTTACTACTTGTTATAACAATAGATGAATACCCAACGCTTCTTTTCCTCTTCATATTCTCTTCCCTGACTTTCTAATCTCATTTTCCTCTCATCACACGTCCGTTTCCTAAATTTTCTCGCGCCATCCGGACGATAATTTCGGAAATGAGGGCTAAGAATATATTACCCCGGAACATTGGTTTTTTAAGCCAAAGCAAGTTCTTGTGATGTAACCATTTCAAGCCATATCGACGAACTAAAAAGATGGACTACACAACCGGATCGGAAAGGAGCTTGTTGAAAAATATTTTTGTAACTCTCCCTTGAATGAACAGGCGATTTGTAAGATAACGAATAAATTAAGCGTCATATAGCTAAGATTCATAGCGTCTCTCTTCTCTCAACGCTATGCCGACGACAAATACATTTTCCTGTTGGTAACTTGAACATCTCCATCGGGCACTTATTATTGCCGTTGCGCCCTATTGGACATTCATTAACTTGAGAAAATGTATAAAAATACCATAATCGATGTTGTGATCATCATCCCACGGGATCTATTATGACGGAAATGCCCATCTTCTTGACCCTCGATTTCAGGTCATTTTGAGGTTCCATAGGGATAATTTTAATGTTTGTAATTAATATATGACCGTCGAAGGGCCATTTGGTCTGCCATTTCGGTATTTTTGTTCATCGCGGCCCATTTTCTCAAGCTAATGGG
This sequence comes from Hanleya hanleyi, assembly GCA_036873755.1. Lineage (NCBI taxonomy): Eukaryota > Metazoa > Mollusca > Polyplacophora > Lepidopleurida > Hanleyidae > Hanleya > Hanleya hanleyi. The sequence goes on from JAVTVY010028669.1 coordinate 111,909, forward strand.
CACTTTTCGCTCATGAACGCTGCTGAAGTAGCGAAAAATACACTAAACACCAGGCATGTTGTGAAATTCAATAAAATCAAATGTTGTGGATTAAAGAAAACATGATTTGGTCCCTGTTTTACAAGGGCTTAATGTAGCTTGTTGAACTGTTCTCGAACAGCAAACTTTTATTTACATTACCAAACCGTATAACCTGCAATAAATATATCACCATTAGAATGCAAAATATATTGAAATGAGAAGCTTTCGAAAAATTGTTCTTTGAAATGCCGAGTTATGGTGAAGAATCTTACCTCAAACAATTGTTCAAAATGAACTGCATTGTTAGAAATGAAGCCCAGAATTTCTAGATTTTCAAGGGGGGAATGCCGCCGGAACCCTAGCATTGGGACGGCGTATTCGACTGAAATTTTTTGAATTCGACTGAAAAAACGGAAACTCGGTAGGTTATTTGTTGATAGCTCGCTTAATACTTGCTCGATTCTGACAATGTAAGGGTTTAGAGGAAACTGGTAAGGCTCCGATGTTTCAAAAGGATGAAGGTCGGTGGGTTAATAGTTCTCCGTTCTCTTATGTAGATGGGCCGGCTGGTCAGATTCATCACACTGGTAAGCCTGATTGTTTTGAAGACATGGTAGGTTGTGACGGGAAAGATGGTAGGAAAAGGTGTACTGTTTGGAAACATTTGTCTTGTGCTCAGCCAAATGACAATTCTACTGATTGGTTTTGTGACAGACATACTCAGTAGACAAAGAGATTATTTCTTTTATGTTACTCCTTTGTTGTTTTTGGGGATTTCCGGAACAAAGGACCAATTAGTGTGTGAACAGTGTTCCAAAATCATTTTTTGTACTTGTTTTTACTTCATTTTATAAATTAAATGTATTATCAATTAGTAAATTTATATTAATAAAAAATCCAAGAAGAAAAATTACTGAGAACAAAATATGTATATTCCTGGTCAGTTTTCATTTCGATTTATAAAAATATATGTATTTAAAATTAATGGTCAATTCAATATTTTCACTATTTCCATTTACATTAAGTTATTATATGACAAACATTCAATTATTTGAAAAATAGGATATTTTTTGTGCAAACTATGCTTTTAAAATTTAATTCGACACTTATGACCTACCGACATAATCAATCTTCCAATAAACTTACCCGCGATCCTTATTCCGGATTTTCGGAATCTTCTGAAGTCCGTCTCCAAATCCGAGTTTTTAACTCGCTTCACTAATCCGTTTTACGGCAGATTCAGCTGAAAATGTTGTGATTTTCAATCGGGTTTTTTCAGCGAACCCTTTTACGGAAAACGGTAGAAGGTACATGCATATATTTTATATCATTTTATTCGTATAAAAGTAGAGCATTCCGGAAACCTAAAACTATTTCAGTCAGTTCACGCAATAATTTTCCGGACAAGAAAAACCGCATGTCGGTCGGTCCAGAAAAAATTTCAGCGAAGTCGACACGATTTTTTCAGTTGATATCTATCTCAAAAATAAAAATAAAATTGTCATCAAACTATATATTTTTGAAAAGAGAATCTCTTCAGCTACCCAGCTAAACTTTATATTGTCAGAATCGAACCAGTATTAAGCGAGCTATCAACAAATAACCTACCGAGTTTCCGTTTTTTCAGTCGAATTCAAAAAATTTCAGTCGATTATCTGATCCCCTAGCATTGCCGGATGGTAACATTTTTCATAGTCCCCCCCCCCCCCTCCCCCACAGCTTTTGAAAAATCGGCTTCCTATGGCCTTGTTCACACACGTTTACATTATCTCTTTTGGATGCTTTTAGTATAGCCGATAATAAGAAATCGGACATTTTCTCTCAACACAGGGTTTTCAGAATAAGTGACTGTTTGTATCAGCTAAGATTCACACAGCTAAGTCGCCCAACTTTTGTCTTTCAAACCTGTGTGCTGGACATGACGTTGCAAGAAAATTCTGAGTACCGCTTCCGAATGCGAATGTGATCTTAATTTTACATAGAGCCCATAGGAAATTGACGTGCACGTGTCAGAAATGTTTTACCCTAGGTCAGTTTTTACATAAATCGTGTCAGAATTTCCTGGACTTTCAATATGGAACCGGTGATTTACATCACAGCAGCAGTTGGTGTTGTTATTTTGCTGATTGTTATTTCTTTTTTAACCAAATCGCGTAAAGATCCATCGACTGGTAAGTTTCGATGAATCTGAAAGAAATAAAAAGCCTGGGTCGTCCTAATGTCAGGCCTGTGGGAAGCCTGTGGCAGATCGATTGCACTGATTGGCAGGCCTGCTTAATATCCAGTTATTACTGCTAAACAGCTAAAGCCCGGCGCACACGAGAGCTATCAGCTGAGCTGACGGCCTCAATTGCCTCTCAGCTCAGGGGCTAGCTCTCGTGTGCGGGCATTTTTTGTTGAGTTTTTGGCCTTGTGCGGCTGGGAAAAATATATCGCGAGGCCAAATCCTCAGCTTGTGCGGCGAACGCAAGCCAACAGCTCAGCAGTTTTATTGGACCGGCCAATCAATCGCATGTTATTTTCACGCGATTCATACGCACGACTCTTCAAAATGGTCTTGAAGAAGACGTTATGCGGGAACTGAAATCAATTTCGTGTGTGCGCCGGGCTTTATCTGCTTATAGCCAAGTTGACATGGCTTCGTTCGTTCCTACACTACGCCATGATGCCTCTCAATGAACTTACATGTATACTCCGGGATCACACGGCTCCATGGGTGGTTCGGCTCTATCCGGCAATAAAACAACCCCTCCCAACTCTATGTCTATTAGTTTTATCGAGTTCGGCAAATAGTTTGATTGCCGTGAAGAGCTCATCCGTCTGCTATCAGTCTCCAAACATCAACCGCCGGTTGAATTTCTCTTCCATTATATTCGTACGTGTCACGTGATCGTATCATATCATGCAGATCACGTGACCGTATCGTATCGTGCGGATCAGATAATGGCGAAAATTGAACAGGCCGTTTATGTTTGAAGACTCATTGCAGACGGATGAGCTCTTCACGGCAATCAAACTCTTTGCCGAACTCGATAAAACCAATAGACAGAGAGTTGGGAGGGGTTGATTTATTGCCCGATAGAGCCGAACGATCCATGGAGCCGTGTGATCCCAGACGCGGAGTGTACATGTAAGTTCATTAAGAGGCATCATGGTGTAGTCATGGTAGTGTAGGAACGAACGAAGCCATGTCAACTTGGTTACATTGCTTATTGCTGATTGCATACACTTTATACACAAGATTTAATTAAACCATTTTTTATACGCCCGCCAAAAGGCGGACATATTATGTGACGGTGGTTTCCGTCCGTCTGTCCGTCCGTCCGTCCGTCTTGCCGTCCGTCCGTCCGTGTTTCCGTCTGTCCGTCCCTCGTGTCCGGTCTATATCTGGGACAGTTTTCTATCTACAGTTCTAATTTTTGGTGAGTGGATACCCTACGGGGAGACGATGTGTCGCGTACCAAAATGAAGGTCAAGGTGAGAGGTCAAAGGGCACTGGCCTAAAAAACAGGAAATCACTGAAGTGTTCGTGTCCGGTCTATATCTGTGAACGTTTTCTATCCACAGTTGCAATTTTTTGTGAGTAGATACGCTAGGTGGAGACGATGTGTCGCGTACCAAAATTGAGGTCAAGGTCAGAGGTCAAAGGTCACTGTTGCCTAAAATCAGGAAATCATTGATCATTGACAGTTTTCTATCTACAGTTCTAATTTTTGGTGAGTGGATGCCCTAAGGGGAAACGATGTGTTGCATACAAAATGTAGGTCGAGGTCAGAGGTCGAAGGTCAGTGTCACGGAAAAATCAGGAAATCATTGAAAATTTCTAATTTGTTGTGAGTGGATTCAATAGCGGGAAACGGGGTGTCGCATACCAAAGTATAGGTCAAGGTCGAAGGTCAAAGGTCATTGACCCCAAAATCAGGAAATTATTAAAAATAACTTTTTTTTGTTGTCAGTAGATACATGAGGGGGACACGATGTGTCACATACCAAAATGTAGGTCAAGGCCGAAGGTCAAGGTCACTGTGACCCCCAAAATCATGAAATTGTTAAAAATCATGATTTTTTTGTGTCCATTAATACACATCCTCGCGAGCCAGTGTATCGATCGATCTGTTAGGATCGATACACTGGCTTGGTTGGTTACCCATATGAGTTCTGGATATAAATAGATCAAGAGGTTTCCTCTAAATCAACCCAATCAGTGAACGTGCTAAGCCAGTTGATTAGGCCAATCCGCTGCTAGGTATGAGATATGACAGGATTGAATTGCGGACTCAACTGCTTTGATGTCAAGTTGAAATCAACATCGGAAGTCAAAGCAAAAACCGCAAGCTTGGGATACCGACATGCTTATTCAAAACAAGCGCGGTGGATGAAATGTACGAGATTGTATAATGGAGGCATCGACTCAAGAACTCATTCGAAAGACCAAAAATGTCAAGGTAAACCCTCTCCAAGGATTTAGGATTTACCTGGACTTGTGAAGATGATTGAGATATTGAGGGAAGACAATGTGTCATGTACCAAAATGTAGGTCAAGATTAAAGGTCAAGGTCACTGTGACCCAAAAATTTGAAATCATTAAAAATAACCTTTTTTGCGCCAGTAGATACATTAGAGGGACCTGATGTGTTACATACCAAAATGTGGGTCAAAGATCAAGGTCACTGTGACCCCAAACTCAAGAAATCATTAAAAGTCACATTTTCATATACCTGTCGAAGATGAGATCATGTAATGCGATGTTGCATTCTGTCCATTCACCCATTAACATTAGCTGTCCATGCGATATCTCTAGTTTCAAGGTATGGATTGATACCAAACTTTTGGTATAGCTTACTCGCATTGCAAAGAGAGATCAATTTGTCAAAAGTTAAGTTTAGCTGCCTATATGTGTTAGGTTGGAATATTCAGACTTGTCTCCCCTACATGTATATGGCATTTGTCCTGTGGAGTTATCTCTCATGTTTGATACATGTAAGAAATGGCTACATTTACTTAAATTGTTGTGAAATGAAAACCATACATTTACTAATTTAATGGGGAGAGGGGTCCTTTTATGAACTTTATACCTGTTTATTAACTCAAGAACAAAGGTTTACTTCATCACTTTCTTCACATCCTTCTACCTTCATGGAAAATTTTCTCGCCTGAAAGGAATCCATTTGAAAGAAAACTACTATTTTCTTGTGTTTGACTATTGTCGATTTCAGTGTGGGATATGTGAGCTCTTGACTCTTGTTTCAAGGTCACATAGTTACCAAGAGTTCAGCCCAGTTTAGCTTATCATTCAATATAAGATGTGATGTATGTAACATTCTCAGAAGCATAAAATCGTAGACCTTTCTCTGGATTGCTAGCTACCAATTCGGATCAAGGCCATTAACAATCTAGAAATTCAGACCAGTGTAATTCCAGATATACGGGCGTATATTGAAGCCCCTTGGGCTCTTGTTCTATCTTACTATAATATTTATATATTTCTGCTTTTATCTAGTACATAATTTAGGCATGTATCGGCACATAAATGACACATGGTCATTATTTAATCTTCCATGCTGGAAACCTTGGATCAGTCTGCCCTAAAATCCATACTACACGGAATAGCATTGGACACACTGGTTCTCGTCAGATCACCAAAGTAAAGCAACATTAAGCTCAGTCAGTACTTGGATGTCGGTGCTGTACTGGCTGGGCTGATCAGTGCCCAGGATAATAGGAACTGTGGACACTCTCGTGTTCTGGCACATGCAGGGACCATCGTGATATGATTGTAACAAGGTTGAAAACAATGTTAAACCTGGGCCTCCCGGGTTTTGAAAGCGAACATACAGTACCCAGTACATCAGAGGGGTACTGTATGTTCGCTTTCAAGACTACCGGTCTGCTACTTCCTGTTTTTGTGGAAGGCCCGTTGGCCGAGTGGTTTAGATCATCGACATACAGTGCTGGTGATTAGGTGCCGGACTCTCTGGTCACTGGTTTGAATTCCGCACGGGACTCGACCAATTTTTCAGCACTAGAATTTGTGCTATTCTAAGATAGTGTTATCCCAAAATAACAGAAATACTGTTATACGATCACTTTCTAAATGATAGAAATATAACAATACTGCAGAAGCATTACCTGAGGAAACAGTCAGTGATCTATTCTACCACTATAAAAACTGAAACTCGCAACCCTGGTCAGATGAAACCGAACATCCTCACATACTAGAAGAAATAAAACAAAGCGAAGAACTGAACCATGCCCCATCCCCTTAGATGAACCGATCAAATATCAGGAAGTGCTACATGCTATCTTGACCCAAAAAACAACAAATCGGCAGACCTAGACAAAATAACAAATGAAATACCAAAATACAGCAAAGATATTACCTACCCTAAAACAAACTCTTTAACACCATACTACATGGTGGAACATACCCCTCAAATTGGTCTCAGAGTTATATATCTCTATATACACAAGAAAGATGCCAAACTAGACCCTGAAAACTTTAGGGATATCTGTACTGAGCTGTCTGGGCAAACTTTTCTCAGTAATGTTGAATGCAAGACTGATGCACCACTTTAATGACGACCAATCTGAGATTAGAAAGGTACATGTAGACAGACAACAGACAACCTCTTCATCCTAAAGACTATTGTTGATCGTTGATAATTCTACCACACCTCATGTGTTTTACCAAATATCATTATTACTGGTACATATAAAAAAGGAAGCCCAGGTGGCATCTAATTCCGATAGACATGATAGATGGTACCTTACATGTACAACCTATTCGGTGCACGTGGATTATATGATGTCATAATTTTCTTCGCGGCACCGTGACTAGTTAAACTCACCCAGAGGGGTAGAGGGATTGAAATGGATATCAAAATGAATTTTGTTGTCGTCCATCATGGAGTCAATTGGCACACGCCTATAGCTGCCACACTGTGGACTCGTCCATCAAGTTGATTTGCTTCATTTAATTGGTGGGCCAAATTGGTTTTGTCAAGTATAGCTGTGTGAATCCAATTTTAAATACACAAGAATATCCTCCTTTTCATAGAAACTCTCCATATTGTGCCGTTTGCAGTAGGCCTATAGTAGAATAGAACAATTCCTTGTTCTTGTTTTACAAGTAGAATAGATCGCGATGCAATAGGATGAGTCTTCACGTTTGATCACTCAGGCCTTCATTAACAAACTTATATTGCATCGCAATCTATTCTAGTTGTTTACCGCTGTAAACAAGGAATTATTTCTTAAATATATGTCATCCAAAAAGAAATTCTATCTATGTTTCATAGACTTCAAAAAAGCATTTGATGCAGTCAGGCATAACGGCATACTCTTGAAACTTTTACACTCGAACATTGGTGGCAAATTCTACAGAATTATCAAATCAATATACTACAGCAATAGTGCAAGGCTAAAAATTTATTTTGACCATACAGATAATGATTTCGGCCCCTCCAACATGGGTCTAAAGACATCTGAGCCTAATAATCTTCAATCTATTCCTAAGTGATCTCTCCTTTAAACCATCACTGTGCTACCCCTCAATTTTACAATAAAAAACAGCTGTCCCTTCTCCTGTATAATTTTACAGATTTACTCAATGTGATATTTCAAATGACCACAACCCTGTCAACACTCACTCAATTTCCTTCTCTTATATGTTATATACAGGTGGAAATGAAGAGGCTGATGGGGAGAGGAGGGTCCCTAGGCTACCCCCACAGGCCCAGCGTAACATGGCTGACATTCCCGCCGCTGCCAGAAGAAGAGGTGGTCGGAGACGAATGCAACGTGTGGCAAGAGATGACAGTGGTACTTGAAGAGATGTCTTTTGTGGATAACTGGATATAATCTTTAGAAAAAGCCTCAAGTTCAAGAGATTATTACCCCTTAATTCTCCAAACTCATTGGGTCTTCTGATATGTATATATAACTGTGTATGGCAATCTGTAAAATGCCTACCAATTATTTGACCCAATGAAAATCATATCAGTTTTGCCTTTCACCAGACAAATCGCGTCATACAATCGATAGTGCACCACTAGGTGTACTCGCTCGCTCTTGGAGGTATAAAAGCCTCCACTCGGAGTCATCCTTCTACCTGGTCGTGCTTTGTGATTCCTGGATAAAATCTCAAACTATTATTTTATAATAAACTGTATTTCACAGAACATCAGAACACACAAGAATCAGACTTGTATGAACCATAGTTCTGTCATTTGAGAAAGTGACAAAGTTACTGTTCCTCACAACCTGTACACGTGTGTTTCAGGGGAAAGTTTGACAAACTTCAACTAAGAAGTGGTGAACTTTTTAGAGGGATAAACATGCAGCAAATTACATTTAAACGGATACATGATATCAGAAATCGATGTTCAACAACGTAGTATCTTTTTTCTTCATCTGTTCTGGTACTAACAATCACATGCTTTGGATTGGCATCTTGATGTGTTCTTTGGTTATCGAGTTGCTCTGAAGAAAAGATAGGAAATGTAGATTTGTATGCCACACTAGAAAACGAACTACATGTAAGAGTGGAACCTTCATTTTCACTCTGAGATAACGCTTTTATAC
>JAVTVY010028670.1:0-12096 GCA_036873755.1 Hanleya hanleyi
TTAATTGGTTTACGGATTTTTCTGGCAAAAATGTCCACATGGAGGATGGAAAAAAATAAAAATAAAATCAAGCCTCCACACTTTATTTATTTTTACTTTCTGACAAACTTCTTAGACACGAGAGGGCGGTCAAAAAAAAAATGATATGTCAAATCCAGGTAATAGCCAGTGTAATAATTACAAGACATTTACCAAAAGATCAATGACGGACGTTTCCTTCAACCAAGCGACAATATCAGTCGCTTTGCGTGAAACCAACACTTCAATAGGGGTGTTGACAGGACAAGTCATGTTTCCTGCTGTTATTTTGGACAGACAGGCCGGCAGATATGTCGTCAGTTGTCACTGATCTCCTTCAAGACCAAGTCCCCCACCGTCCCAGCAGTTACTGGACCGACAAAGCCCTTCAAAAGGACGGTCGCATCCTGTCTAAGAGTCAGTGAAAACCACCGCGAAGCCGAACCCGCCATCTTGGCTTCAAACACTGCGCCGTTGAAATGATGTCATGTCTGGCCCCCGAACTACAGCCGAAGGTAACATGGAAGTCGGAAACCACCACCACTGTAACCAAGGGAAGTAACCCGCCTCCAAGACCAAGATGTCTGCAGAGTGTGAGAGTGTTGAACTCGTGCGAACTCGAGCGTGAAGAATTTATATAAGATGTTTTACGCACAGCAAGTATTAAAATGAGACCAATATTGCGAATTTTATGTTTTATGTTTTTATTCTTCCGACAGAGAGGTCAGCAAATGTGACACGTCGGCGGATACGACAGAAATAAAAAAAAAATCGAAAATCCAATTTTATTTTTATTTCACTTTTGGCAAAATGAAGGTCGGCGGATCCGTAAACCAATCAATAAAAAAAAAAAGGCCCTAGCAAAATCAGCTTCATCGCATTATAAAATTTAATATATCATCTTTTTTTTATTATTTTTGCAACGTGTCTCAAATAAAGCTTAAATAATTAAAATCGTTTTTGAAATCAGCACAATGCAAAACTTCGTTTCCTGCTACCACGTGGCTTCGATTGGCCACTTCCGTCCCGCAGATCTGCGGGTGTGTGGACAAAAAAGTAGTGAATTTCGGTCCGTATCCACGACAACAATAAAGTTTTAAGTAGCGAATTTGTTGATACATCAACATGTTCAACAGTTGGTGATCTTATTTCAGACCTTATCGACAGGAAATACCACGATCGATCGATCAGCAGAATTGAAAGTCAGACTTCACAAGATGGCCTGACTGCAGATTTCAGTATTAATCACACAATTCCGGCATAGTTACATCGATGTTTGGCTTGGATCAACACCCTAGGTTCATCAGTCGACGACGAGGGCATCACAACGGCCGAACATGTTAACTGTCCTGATGGATATGTCTTCGAAACTTGACAAACTGCCACCAGAAAGGTATTGTTAATATAGCTCCGCCATTGTGTCGAAAATTGGTGTCCCAGTAAAGTACGGTATTTGTTTATTAACGATTGCAGAAAGACTATATCCTGGCTACAATATACAATAGCTTAAAATGTGCCAGGTTGACAAAATTTCAACAACATTTCTAACTTCTGTGATTTTCATATCAACGTAAGTCCCCGTCCAATTTTTCCCCTCCGACGTTGTAGCTCTTGAAAATAAAAAATAAAAATACAATTCAGGTGGGTTTATTTGTTTTTTTTCGTCCTCTGTAGTGGTAAAATGGTAAAGCATGTCCGTTAATCCGGAAATAAAAAATGTCTGGCCTTATATTGGTTTTACATAGCGTACAACAATTTGAGTGGAAGCACTTTTAACAAATCATTATGGGGAGATACTGACCCAGTTTCCTGTTGATTTGTACATGTGAGGCGAACATTAGTACTGATGACACAGTAGGCGTTTAACACTTGAATCATTCGGGAGAATTCCTTCTTGAGGTTCCGCTGGAATTCCTTGTACCTGACGGGTAATGTGGAGAACAGATTCTGAAGAGTCACAGAAGATCCCACCTGTGAAAAATATAACAGAGTCAATATTTATAATCAATACCACGTTTTAATGTAAACTTAGAAATATTCCATACTTCTGTATCAGATAAGATTACACAAAACAATTATCGGATTTCAAGTAGTGGCTTTACTAAAAGCACTGAGCTCTTTCGAGCTTCATTTAAATTGTTCCGCCGAAACTATCCTACAGATGTGTTGACTTAATCAAGCAACTGTCAACACTTGTCAGAATATTAGAATATGTTAATGTGGAAGACAATAGAATGAATAATATACATATTTGAGGGAGACACAAGCATATAAATCATCACATTCATTGAATGTAGTAATGCAAATGCCTAATTACTCACGAGGAACTATCTTTCACTATTTGTTGGAAAAAACAAGTGGAAAAATATCATTCTGTCAAGCAAAGGATTCCAACGTTTATTTATCACTACATCAATTAAATTGCTATACTAGTAATTAATCCTCCATTGTCTCCTTATGTATAGACGTTGTCGAATTGATTTACCCTCAAGGCCCAGCCCAATGGCGCCCCCGTATTTAGTACCCAATTCAAACAGAGTTCTCTGCATAGTTTCCCACAGGCAGTAAAAATAATATTTTCAAGTTTATTTTACCCGTTGGTGGTTTATCTGCAAAAGATGCATCCAGCGAAATTTGCTTTCGATGTGAAACCATGAAAGTTAATTCTCATATTGAAATACTGATAATTTCAAAAAATTATTTACCAAGGGAGATAACACTGAATCATCTCCCTTGAAATAGAGATTTTAAACAGGGACCATTTAGTGTCATCTAAATGCACAAGACTGGCTCTGAACTACTTTCGGTACTTAGCTCTGGCAGATTTCCGATTAAATTGTCAATCTGAAGTAGAGGATCCTATTTACAAGTATGTAGCCAAGGCTTTTTTCACACAGTGAAGGTCACTGGATGGAGTTTTAATAAACACTGGAGTGTTTATATTATACAATATATACACTGCATTCATAATAACCTTGTCTGCTGCACTTAATGTACCTACATGTATTAGGAAAAGAATTGGGGGAAAACTTGTCGGTGACCTTACCTGTCTTGCACATGGAGTTTTATTCACCAGTTTTCCATGGTGGTCGAACTCTAGTTTATGTCCCACTGAGGCATCCTTGTGTCGTGATGTAATCGACAGTTGACTGCAAAAGGTAGGCAGAAAGACATTTGCAGGAGTCCAGCTAAGGGCTGTTCCATTTAAATAGGTATGGGAGGGGAGGAAGGCACTCAATATATTATTCTATAGGTCATAGGAGGAAATTTACTTCAATCCATGTTACAACATTGGGAAGGCCAATAAAATTTCTATGGGTGGTGGGGTATAATTCAAAGCAGCCTTCCGCCCCTCCCATACCAAAGGCTGAACAGCCCAAAGGCTGAATAGAATGAATCTGTAGCTTCACATGCACTGTTGTAACATTTTTTTTAGCACTGCGTCATCCTTTTTTATCACCCATACCAAACAAAAAGTGAAAAGTAAAATAATATGTATATATTTCTACAAATTTTATCTTTTCAGTTTTCTCTCTCAAAGTTTTGCCAAAATAATGTTCTCCAACAATGCGTCACCAAGTTTGATGTCTTGTTTCATTTGAAGAAAAAAACTCAAGGAACAGTGTTGGTTTCAAAAAGTACCTGTGCAAGCTAGAGATAAATTTTATTCGGCCTAAAAGACAATGATTAAGTTATGGCACAGTGACGGCAAATATATATGCATTGTTATCAGGTGAAAGATATTTATATCATACCTTAAAGCACATAGTGAGCTCAAGGCCTCACCACGGAATCCAAATGTCTCCACATTGATCAGATCTGAGAAATCCTGTAACTTTGATGTATGGTGCTTCAGAGCTGCAAAATAAACATATGTTGAATCAGATTTACTAAAGTGTGAATACAATCTCAGAGAGCTGGTGGAATAATTAACAATAATCATTTCACCACACTGATATTACAACAAGAGTTCGTTGAACGCCAGTGCTCTCTCCTTGGCAATCTGCCATCTCTCTCACATACAAATTAGCATAGTATACACTTCTGGAAATTAAAGATGTAATCAGCTTCAAAATCGATGGATTTTGTAATCTCTCCCCTGTGCGTTTTTCAGCAGCTAAGTTTGCTAAAGCATCATATGTATTATATTTGATGATTGTGGGATCGCCATGTACAACGAATGTAAGAATATCTTGTCGAGAGAAATTTGAAACTCTGCCCGCTTCGATGGGTTTTCTGTTTCACCATTGATTATGTGTTGTACGCGGGGACGAGAATGACATCACTGCGCGACGTTTGAGTGACGTTGTGATGCTCACGGATCTGAATGCTGAACTGCTGCAGCCATGGGATAACGCCATGGCTCGAGCCTTAGGTTCGTTAAAGTTGCATAGCATACGTCGGTAGAATGCACCTCATGTGTGTACGCTTGTTGACACGGCTGTGAAAAAATAGACGGCATGCCATGCCGTTTATTTTTAAAGGTATTATTTTAGATTTGAGGTTGCTTACATCTTTAAATAAAAATTAATTCCATAAACACCACAAGTTAATGAGATGGCGTGATAAGATAATTTATGGTGTGAACATGAGATCGTTAACTCATTGATATGCACATCTCCACAAAATTCAAGATTCACAGCTTCAAAAATTTAGGCTGTATTCTGTTCATGAGACCACCCCAGCTGAGAGAAAAGGGCAAAAAATGACCAAGACCAGACTGCTGATAATTGAGCAAAAACATTAGTCTATAACACCAAAAATTAATCAGATTGTCGACTCATTGATAAGAACAAACCTACAAAGGTTTAAATCATTACTTTTAATTGTTTAGGCTGTATGTATTCTGCTCGCAACATCACCCTAGCTTGGAAAAATAGAAAAAAACTTACAAGATCCACATTGCTGGTAATTACATGTAGGCAATAAATTAATACATAAACACCAAAAATTAATCAGATCCTCGGCTCAATAGTAAGAACGTCTCCACAGAATTTCAGATCAATAGCTTTAACAGGATGAGGATGGACAGATGGTATGACGAAAGGGCGGATGGACAGGACTACTTTGTTTTGGGGACATATAAAGAATCTTTCATAGTTTCGATTTAACATGATTGGATTTCTGAATTTTTAGTCTGGTCTGTAACTTACTCAAGCCTTCAAAGTTAGCCTCCTCCACTCCAGCACCATTGTCTATGACCTCAATAACAGAGCTACCACTGTCCTTCAGTCTCACCTCTGAAAGAGAAACGCCAAAGTTCTATATTCATGTTGTCTCAGAGCTGCCAAGTTCTGATGTCCAAATTTCATGAGCATTTCTTCTGCAGTTTGACCCCTTCATTTACTGTGTTAACTATCCGGATTTAAGTCCGTGAAACACCCATTTAACCCATGTTATTTCTGGGAAAAAAAATTCCCTGGAGGTCACAGCTGATTTCTGGTAACTCCCGAAAGTTTCTTGAGAATTGGCAGGTCTGTTGTGTGTTTGCTAGTACATCTGATACAGCGGTCCACCTAACATTTCCAGCTTGATTCGTAAACTCTAGATTTTAATCTCTGACAATAGTACAATCAATGCAATATATATAATTTTTTATGAAGTGGATGATCATGTTCCATTTTTCTGAAGAGTGGTCAAAAACACTCAAACTTCTACATTGGACAATTTAATCACGAAATAATACATACACTTGACCATGCTCTTCAGTAAACAGGCTTCCCAGCTTTTCATGGAAACAAAATTCCCTGATATTTCCCAGATTTTCCCCTGATTAATTCCCCAAATTCCCTGAGAAATATGTGATAGTTTCAACAGCTTTTAACATGAAGGTACAGTACAGATATGCAAAATAAGCACAACCACTGATCATAATGTGTGTGTTCAGAATTCATAGTCACATTGCATGCAGTTATGAAAGAATCAGTCCTGATAAGAGTTCAAGCTATGCTAGATAAGCCCTTAATGAAGTGTTAAGAAGGAAAATGTGCATCCCTGGTGGGCACTAAAATCCAACATATGGCCAGCCAGCCATATAGCCTCTCTTGCTATTCAATTTCCCTGAGTTTCCCTGATGCTGGGTATTTTTCTCAAATTCCCTGAGTTTTCCCTGACTGGAAAACTGGAAAATCATTTTCCCTGATTTCCCTGAGTGGCTGGGAACCCTGAGTAAAATCAAACTATCTCCTCATCAATGCACAATTCAAGGAGTCCTAATCCTGGTTAACGTCCTGGTCAACTAAATTCCCTACTCTCCTGCAATTCAATATATTTTTGCTGCCATTATTCGCATGAATTTTTTACAAAGTAGGACTATAAATAAGGAGGACAGACTGCTTCGCCAGAGATGTTACGTACCGACAATGGTTGCGCCAGCATCGATGCTATTTTCTACCAGTTCTTTCACAGCTGTAGCCAGGGTCAGGACAACCTGGCCTGAACATATCCGGTGGACAGAGCCCTGATCAATTGGCGTGATTTTCCCAGCACTTTGACCAAAACTCAGTGGGTTACTGCAAATAAAAAGTTTGTGAAATCATCATTCAAAGAAAACAGTCGAAAGTGGAAAAAAATAAAACCCTGTTTGCCACGAAGTCTCTCTCTCCTGTGAAGGGAGGGGTGGCTGGGCCCGGGGGAAATTTAAAAAA
Source organism: Hanleya hanleyi (assembly GCA_036873755.1). Lineage (NCBI taxonomy): Eukaryota > Metazoa > Mollusca > Polyplacophora > Lepidopleurida > Hanleyidae > Hanleya > Hanleya hanleyi. The sequence continues at coordinate 6,666 of JAVTVY010028670.1, forward strand.
TTTACCATTCATTTTATGCACTTTCACGCATTTTCAGAGACGATTTTAGGGTGAAAGGTTAACGCTAAATCAGATAGAACAAACACTGGGACAAAGCTGGCATGAAACTGCAATTTAAAACTAGTCCCAATCAATTTGAACCTGCGAAGGAAGTAAGAGGGGGGTCAGGGGGCCAGAATATTGTATCTTACAGGTAGTCAATACATTCAGGCCATTAAATTGCACCAATATCGCGGCGTTGATGTTAGCTGTGCCAAAATTAGAGATCTGCACAAAATAGATAGCAAACAAAAAATTCCACTTATTTTTTTAAATATGTTCAACTGATTTGGAAGGTATGTTAGGAGTCGAAGTCCAGTATGTTTATTTGTGACTCCACGGCTCGTACTGTCGGATATTCACAGCCCTGGATGCAACACGGGATGATGTCACTAGCTTGACCTATAACAGAGGACATCACCACATTTATGTTCTATTAATTAATCTTGAGCCAAACCAATCAACTGAAGGATTATTATTTAGAGCTCAACGGAGCATAGCAGATTTTCTTGCTCATGCATACTTGAGATAAAATTCCACAACATGCCGATGGTAAGCCTACATATAGTGTTGTAACGGTTAACCGTTTGTGATTGGACTGTTCGAATCGGAGGGGGGTGTGTTACCGCTGGAAGGATGGAAGAGCCAGTTCGGGAGCGCCAGTGGTTGGAAATGCATTCCCCCGTATTTCTCGCTTACCAGAGCGAGATAGGTGTTGCCCTTTATGTGGAACATTCTTTACGAATTATGGATTGGGATGGCATTCCCATTTATGGACTATGAACTGTAATTTCGCTGTGAAGGCGATTTTCCGGGTGTTCGCAACGGCTCCGGGGGGTGAAGAGTGGCCCCGGTTATATAAGCTCGTGCAGACAGAGGGAGCGTGTTCAGACCAGAAAGACAGAGCTGGAGGAAGCACGTCCAGGTACAGCCTGTAACTTTCGATTTTGGCGCAATTTACGGTTGGGCTGTAAATGCAGTTGTTTTGGCCTGGGAGTCTAAAAGCTTGTACAATCCTGTAGCTAGTGTAACCTGTAAAAACACGCCAATCCAATGAGAATTTGCCAGCTCGCATTTTCGGTGTGGAAACGTGTTTGTGGTTATACTATAGTTTAGGAAACACGACAGCGTGGCGTGTCTAGTATAGTTGTGGGGTATTTTATAATACTGTAATGAGACATGTGTTTGCCCGTAGCACATTCAGGCAACTTGCATGGTCTAACTTCAGTATAAAATAAGGCTTTTAGGTCTATACCAGTAGGTTGATAATTTATTGATAACATTATTGCTGTGCTAATCCCGCTGCACTGGGACTAAAGTCGCAATATTTATGTGTCGATCTTGTTGACCGTGAAGCGGTATATGACGATAGTTAGGGATTCCCTCCACCCCCAGAAATATGCAACTGCACTAAATACAGACATAAATCAGCCAAGTTTCCCCCTGCCATAATCCAACAACGTATCGTGTAGCCTGTTTATTCGGCGCAGACGGCCGTGCAACGCTATACGGGACGGAAACGGTCGCAGTTATTACAGCCGGGCGGTGCAAGTCAAGGCACAGGCGGGCGAGCCGTTTTCGTCAGGAAACATCGATAAACTGGGCCGGACGCTTTGGGAGCAAGAAAGGTCACAGACAGTTACAAAGACGGCGTATAGCTGGCAAAAGACAAGTTACAGATACAGCTCACAGATCACACAAGAAAGATACAGAACACAGATTCCACAAGAAGGATATGTGTATTTATCACACATTAAAGAAAGATACACAGAGCACAGACAACACAGAAAAAGACAAGACATACAGATCACAGACCACACAGCAAAGGCAAGATACGGTGCAGGCGGGCTTCGTTTTACCGATGTAAAAGTGGTAACAAGACTTACAGACTGTACAGTCAAGCCAAGGCACAGATTACAGCCAGTAAAGAACAGACAGGGTCAAAGACAAGATACAAGTTACAGACAGTAAAGAAAAGGCAAGGCACAGCCCAGACAGACTTCTCCTCCCGAGAAACGTTGATTAAACGTGAAATCTACAGACCTGCGACCGGGTCGCCAAAGGTCGCAGAAGGTCGCAGTGGCTTGCGACCGGGTCGCAGAGGGTCGCCAACGACAGTTGACATACAGTAATGATGTTTCATTGGTACCAGATGAAATGGTAATACAATATATACCCAAGTAATTGTCCTGACGGTCACGGAGAGTGAGTGGTGCGTGGTTCTTACCTGAGAGATCGTCGTGAGGTTGTGCAGTCACAGGCCGTGCCTATAGACGGGTCGCAGCAGCCAGAAGGGTTGAGACGCCGTGCTATACTTACCTGTGTGGGAAGCAGACTGGTGAGCTGACAAGTTAGGGTCAGGCTCCGACGACTGAGGGTGAAGAACACGCCGGGTTGCCACGTCTCTGGAGAGAGCGTCACCGCCGTGACGTTCCAACGACTGGGTGTCGTATCTGGAGAGAGCGTTACCGCGTAACGTTCCAACGGGCCGTGACGTTTCAGCGACTGGGTGCCATATCTGGAGAGAGCGTCACTGCCGTGACGTTCCAACGCCTGAGGGTATATATATATTGGGGGAGAACGTTACCGCCGTAACGTTCCAACGGGCCTTGACGTCTCAACGACTGGGTGTCGTATCTGGAGAGAGCGTTATATCCTTAACGTTCCAACGACTGGGTGTCGTATCTGGAGAGAGCGTTATATCCTTAACGTTCCAACGACGGGGTGCCATCCCTGGAGAGAGCGTTACATCCGTAACGTTCCAACGACGGAGGAAGAGAAGGGCCAGCAGCCAGGCCGCCCTTATCCCCAGAAGAGAAGGGCCAGCAGCCAGGCCGCCCTTATCGCGCATAGACATAAAGCACTATATTAACTATAAAGCTATATGCATACACTCCCATATATATATTATTGACATATAACACCAAGCTTAAACTGCACACATTCTCTTCTATTATCCACATATACACCAGGGATACGTATCCGTTAACCTTATATGCACACACCAAGTGTACGTATCCGTTAACTTTATATGCACACACCAAGTGTACGCAGGCCAGAATATTTCACACTTTGTCAGAAACTTTTTTTCGGTTCCGTGCTTTTGAAGCATGGGAACCTACCGGAAACTAATTTTCGGTTCCGTCAGAATTACTCATCGGAACCTATTTCGTTCTGTTGCTGTATATAGCCAATTAATAAAATTTTATTATAATAAGCTTATTTTATTGTCTTATTTTATTCATATTGAACATTATCCACAGGAGTCAAGTAGGATACTTATCATTAGAACCATCTTAACTCTAAAGGTGAACAAATGAAGAAATTTATAACAAACAATACAATGTTTCAATTTGAATAAAGTTTATATTAAATCAACTCAAAAACAAGAGCATAATACTGAGTATCTCATACAACACGTCATTGTGCAGGTCGATCATAATATATCACAATTATTCTACTACGATTATAGGATAATTGGTCTATTATTGTCCAGGCATCAGAAATAGTAAGCGAGTATTGTAAGTCGTAACTCTTTACTTCAACATTGTCATAAAAGCAATACTGACAAGAATGAATTAAATTGGCAACTTTCAACTATTGAATGAACAATGTTACTGTTTGGAACATCACAGCTTAAAGAATGAAATCTCGTTTTTCAAAATCGCCTCAAGAAGCAATATTAATCACACAATCTTAACACATTTATATTTACTTTGGAATGAAGACTGTCAATGGAATGTTTTTCTGCATTTCATTATCACAAGAAAATACTTTAGCAGTATTTATGAATGTTATCACATTTAAACACTAGATTCGATGAAACTTTTGACACTTTTTGTCACCATTCCAATCACGATTCAATTCAAAGTTCAATTAGTTATTTGCTCCGATTCAAATACTAGGTACTCTGAGCAAATGCAATGGATCATGGTTTGTCCACAATCAGACCGTATTCTAATCACTTGTACTGACTTCTGTTTCAATATCATTGTCAGACTCTGACAGCGAGTCTGCCTCTGAATTTACAATAGAGTCTTTGTCAGCGTCAATGTCTGATTCGTTACTACTCGATATGTCTATATCAGTGTCTTGGAGTAGTTCATTGACATCCTGACTGCCAATGAGAGACGTAGAAGCTACAGGCAAAAACAGGTCTGCCTTCTCATGATGAGAAAAATGTGAGCTACTCGTAGGCTTATTATGTTTGGTTGCGGTATGACTGTATCGCCCACGTTTCAGTTCCTCAGAGTTCATGTACATCTGAACGGCTTTCTGCACCATCTTTAGTTCATAGTTGGGATCAAGCTTACGAAGCAGAGGAGTGTTGATTCTCACAAGGAGCAAATTGCTGAGTGTACAGTTGGACAAGCTTAATCTTGAATCGAGCAGATGGCGTTTGACAGTAGAGAAACCTCTCTCAACTGTAGAGCTCGAAAATACCATAACAAGGCAAAGTTCTATAATCAACAAAAAGTGTGGATATTTTTGGTGAAATTGACCAAAAATCTTTTCCCAGAATCCTAGTTTGCTTTTGAACCCCTTAAATTTGGTACACTTAAGCCGCTTGACCCCTTGCAGCTCTTTAAGAGCCAAATCACAATTGAAGTTATGCACTTCCAGCGGAATTCTGAAATGCTCTGCCAGAGTTTTAACCCAGTCTTTTCCAAACTGGTCATTTTCACAGTCCCAGCATGTGTGGTCCGCTAGTCGCATGGCATTAATGACAGGGTCATTCATTGTTTCACCGAACCTATCCTCTACACACTTCACGACTTTTGGAATAAGCTCATCCTTGATTTTTTGAACAAGTTGTTTACCTTGAGCTACCTTCTTCAATGTGAATGTTTCCCGTACTACAGTTAAACATTTGTCTGCTCGCTTTGCTTGTTTGTCACTTAGTTTGCTACGTTCCTTAAACTGGTAGGAGGCTGGCATATTTGTAGCAGTAGCTGTAAACTTAGCCTCATCACCAGTTTCATCGACAACAACAGAGAAAGGGAATTTGACGTCCGTCGAATTGGCTAATTCACGAAGTCCCTTGACGGTAAACTTCAAGAGAAGCCAAGTATTCATAGGTAATCCATCGGTTGTGAAAACCTTTGAGTTGAGCCTTAACGTCTGGTTTACAAACACTGTTGTCCCCTTCAATCATGTTTTCGGCAAATAGGAGGAGAGACAAATAGTTGATAATCATAGCCTTCAAGCTGTTGTAATGATGAGCCTGAAACCGTGTACCTTTCGAGTTAACGAACGACACCCAGGTAATACTGAGCCTATCTGCGATTCTCATTATGAGTCTTTTCTTTTTCCCACTATTTCTGAACAGATAAAAAATATTGACCATCATATCCTCTAGCATCTTGAATGTGGAGTTGGTCATAAATGCATC
>JAVTVY010028671.1:0-13460 GCA_036873755.1 Hanleya hanleyi
TGTATATATTGCATATTATTAGTCTTTCTCTTTAAGATAAAGATAACACTTAACGATAACTACCTCTAGAGTAGGGATCTTTATTACAGGTATTGTGCGCGTACAGAGCTGTGTACATTGCAGAATACAATATTATTACTTTATTATTGCCTTGGTTGTTTCTACAGGTCCCCCATCCTACCTCCTCGATCCAGACAAGGTGACAGGTTGAATCGGACCTTCCTCGTTGGCCAATTCCAGTCATACGAGACTGCGTTCACATCAGCCTGACAATTTGTCACTGGGGCCTGAGACCAGGCCGCCTCAAGTCTCGTGTACACCGCAAAGATAGACGTTTTCTGACCGCTCGAACGTCACATAGAAATTTGGAGTTCAGTGCTTCTTGTTCGTGAACCTGTGTCATGCTCATCGTATACAATGTATGTGACATACATTAGTATCACGGTCGCTCGCATTTAACAGGTAATCCTAAATCCTCAGAGAGGGTTTACCTGGGCATTTTTGTCCCCCGCCGCAACGCGGCCGGGGACTTTAAAGGAATAGACAACATTTGGCAAACGTAAACTGCGACTGAAAGAACAATCCAAACTGTGCCCAAAAATATTTTTTTCCTATTTTTGAGATTCTTTCTAACGAAGAAAAATACTCCCAAACATTGGGAAAATAACCAGATGTGTTGAATGAAGGGAGCCGCCATCTTTATGGTTTAACCAATGAGCGGCCGAGTGATGTTCACGTGACAACTATCTCATGACGTCAATGGGCCAGAGAGCAAACATGGCAGCAAGTGATTTTCAACTTTTTCCAAGTATCCGACGCCTTGCATTTCCTGGAGTTTTAACCTGACTGATCACAATGGCTGGCTGGGCGAAACCATGCTTTCATCTACGCTGCTTGGGGGCAGTGTCGAGGGATACAAGAAGTGTCAGGCGTGTTCGAGCCCATTGAAGACGATCTACCGTAGAAATGTATGTACAATGTATATACCGTAGAAGCCGGCCGGGTCGCGGATTTCGGTCCATACTTCATGTAAGAAAGCACGAGAGAGATATCCTCTCCTTATTGGCGTTTACGCCAATGGCATTCAACTTTAATAGGGTGGGTGGTGGTGGTTGGAGACCGTGATACATGGACATTGAACAAGGAGTATTTCTGTGACCGGCAGAATGAAGCGACAGAATGGCCGTATGCCGTCTGTTTTGGGGGAGACGTCAGAATGGCAGAATGAAAATCGTGGTTGAGTAGGCCTTTTTTTATTTTGGCGACGGCACTATGGCACAATGAAGCTCTCTCAATTTATCAAGTATTTACAAATAGGACTATTACTGTGGCCGGCAGAATGAAGCGGCAGAATGACCGTAGAATGACCGTAGTCTCCCTTATTTGGGGAAGACGGCAGAATGGCACAATGAAAATTATGGCCTTGTACTCGTTTTTTTTTTATCACGGCAGAATGTCTCAATTAAACTTTCTCAATTGATCAACTATTTAATTAGTCTCTTTTTTATCACGGCAGAATGATCCAACCGATCCAATTCAACATTTCCAACTTATCAACTATTTAAAATATAAAAACTAGAAGGATTTCTCTTTTTTTTTTGGTGCACGGCACAATGTCACTTTCTCAATGTATCAAGTATTTAAAATACAAGGATTTCTGTGATCGGAAGAATGAAGTGACAGACTGACCGTACTCTTCGTTAATTTTTTTTAGACACAAAATGTGTCAATGTTACATACATATATGTAGGAGGATTTGACATCGATTGAAAAATGTAGGCCTACATATACAGGAAGGCTACCAAAGAGCTCGCCTGGTATTTTCTTCCGATATGTATTATTCTTTCCTTGCCATGCTTCATCCACTCCAGTTGTGTACCAATTCATAAACATCCCCTCCATCGTGAAATGATGGACAATGTGTATGGCATGTGTATGTCTAGTTTAGGCTCAAGTGTTCTACTTAATTGGAAAGTAAAGCAGCGCCTGTGTTCAGTGATCCGTCAGTTCAGGTACTTGGATAGTTTCTTTGGTCGCTGTTCTATCTCTTAATCTGCATGCATGCGAGACCTTGGAAAGTAAAGCAGAGCCTGTGTACTGATCCGCGAGTTCAGCCATCCGGAATGACTCGAATATTTCAGGGAACATATTTTCGAAGGATCTGGTCTGTTTGATGCTGTGTTTTGTATTGGTAATTTTGGTGCATCTTCCATGTGAGGATCACGAAATTGGCGAAGAGTGTCTTTTAGCGTTGTTTGAAACATTTCCATAAGGGGTCGGTGGTCGGGCTGAGAGTGGTAAATCACTTTGCCTGTCGGCCTATACTACTGCGGTAATGTATCTCTTCATAGAAACGGCGTTACGGCGTTTGGCAGTGTCAACCAGTGTTAGGGAGGAATGTATGTCAAGTCGAGTGTCAAAGCAGTGTTAGGGAGGAATGTACGTGAAGTCGAGGGTCAACCAGTGTTAGGGAGGAATGTATGTCAAGTCGAGTGTCAAAGCGGTGTTAGGGAGGAATGTACGTCAAGTCTAATGTCAAAGCGGTGTTAGGGAGGAATGTGCGTGAATTCGAGTGTCAACCAGTGTTAGGGAGGAATGTATGTGAAGTCGAGTGGCAAAGCGGTGTTAGGGAGGAATGTACGTGAAGTCGAGTGTCAAAGCGGTGTTAGGGAGGAATGTATTTGAAGTCGAATGTCAAAGCGGTGTTAGGGAGGAATGTATGTGAAGAAGACTGTCAAAGCAGTGTTAGGGAGGAATGTATGTGAAGTCGAGTGTCAAAGCGGTGTTAGGGAGGAATGTATGTCAGGTCGAGTGTCAAAGCGGGATTAGGACTTAGGGTTAGGTATGCTTCATAACTATCAGGTTTAGGGTCAGTTCAGCTATAGAAGTCAGATAATTTCTCCACCAAAGCGTAACTAGGGTAATGTCGAAGCTGGGTGTTAGGCATGAGTGTGCTTGAAGTTGACTTTCAAAGCACTGTTAGGAAGGAATATATCTGAAGTGCAGTGTCAAAGCGGTATTAGGGAAAAATGTACGTGCAATCGAGTGTCAAAGCTGTATTAGGGAGGAATGTATGTTTAGGTGAGTGTCAAAGCAGTGTCACGGAATGTATGTCAAGTCGAATGTCAAATTGTTGTTAGGGAGGAATGTACGTGGAGTCAAGTGTCAAAGCGGTGTTAGGGGGGAATGTATGTGAAGTCGAGTGTCAAAGCGGTGTTAGGGAGGAATGTACGTCAAGTCGAGTGTCAAAGCGGTGTTAGGGAGGAATGTATGTCAAATCGAGTGTCAAAGCGGTGTTAGGGAAGAATGTATGTGAAGTCGAGTGTCAACCAGTGTTAGGGAGGAATGTATGACACGTGGAGTGGCAAAGCGGTGTTAGGGAGGAATGTAAGTGAAGTCGAGTGTCAAAGTGGTGTTAGGGAGGAACGTATTTGAAGTTGAATGTCAAAGCGGTGTTAGGGAGGAATGTATGTGAAGTTGACTGTCAAAGCGGTGTTAGGGAGGAATGTATGTGAAGTCGAGTGTCAAAGCGGTGTCAGGGAGGAATGTACGTCAAGTCGAGTGTCAAAGCGGTATTAGGGAGGAATGTATGTCAAATCGAGTGTCAAAGCGGTGTTGTCAACCAGTGTTAGGGAGGAATGTATGTCCAGTCGAGTGGCAAAGCGGTGTTAGGGAGGAATGTATGTCAAGTCGAGTGTCAAAGTGGTGTTAGGGAAGAATGTATTTGAAGTTGAATGTCAAAGCGGTGTTAGGGAGGAATGTATGTGAAGTTGACTGTCAAAGCGGTGTTAGGGAGGAATGTATGTGAAGTCGAGTGTCAAAGCGGTGTTAGGGAGGAATGTATATAATGTTGAGTGTCAAAGCGGTATTAGGACTTAGGGTTAGGTATGCTTCATAACTATCAGGTTTAGGGTCATTTCAGCTATAGAAGTCAGATAATTTCTCCACCAAAGCGTAACTAGGGTAATGTCGAAGCTGGGCGTTCAGCATGAGTGTGCTTGAAGTTGACTTTCAAAGCACTGTTAGGAAGGAATATATCTGAAGTGCAGTGTCAAAGCGGTATTTAGGGAAAAATGTACGTGCAATCGAGTGTCGAAGCTGTATTAGGGAGGAATGTATGTTTAGGTGAGTGTCAAAGCAGTGTCACGGAATGTATGTCAAGTCGAATGTCAAATTGTTATTAGGGAGAAATGTATGTGGAGTCAAGTGTCAAAGCGGTGTTAGGGAGAAATGTATGTGAAGTCGAGTGTCAAAGCGGTGTTAGTGAGGAATGTACGTCAAGTCGAGTGTCAAAGCGGTGTTAGGGAGGAATGTATGTCAAATCGAGTGTCAAAGCGGTGTTAGGGAGGAATGTACGTCAAGTCGAGTGTCAACCAGTGTTAGGGAGGAATGTATGTCAAGTCGAGTGGCAAAGCGGTGTTAGGGAGGAATGTATGTGAAGTCGAGTGTCAAAGCTGTGTTAAGGAGGAATGTATTTGAAGTTGAATGTCAAAGTGGTGTTAGGGAGGAATGTATGTGAAGTCGACTGTCAAAGCTGTGTTAGGGAGGAATGTATGTGAAGTCAAGTGTCAAAGCTGTGTTAGGGAGGAATGTATGTAATGTTGAGTGTCAAAGCGGTATTAGGACTCAGGGTTAGGTATGCTTCATAACTATCAGGTTTAGGGTCATTTCAGCTATAGAAGTCAGATAATTTCTCCACCAAAGCGTAACTAGGGTAATGTCGAAGCTGGGCGTTCAGCATGAGTGTGCTTGAAGTTGACTTTCAAAGCACTGTTAGGAAGGAATATATCTAAAGTGCAGTGTCAAAGCGGTGTTAGGGAAAAATGTATGTGGAGTCGAATGTCAAAGCAGTCTTCGGGTTGCATTGTACGTGAAGTCCAGTGTCAACCGGTGTTAGGGAGGAATGTATGTAAAGTCGAGTGTCAAAGCGGTGTTAGGGAGGAATGTACGTCAAGTCAAGTGTCAAAGCGGTGTTAGGGAGGAGTACGTCAAGTCAAGTGTCAAAGCGGTGTTAGGGAGGAATGTATGTCAGGTCGAGTGTCAAAGCGGGATTAGGACTTAGGGATAGGTATGCTTCATAACTATCACGTTTAGGGTCATTTCAGCTATAGAAGTGCAGTGTCAAAGCAGTGTTAGGGAAAAATGTACGTTGAGTCGAATGTCAAAGCGGTGTTCGGGATGAATGTATGTGAAGTCGAGTGTCAAAGCGGAGTGAGGGAGTAATGTACATGAAGTCGACTGTCAAAGCGCTGTTAGGGAGGAATGTACGTCAAGTCGAGTATCAAAGCGGTGTTAGAGAGGAATGTACGTCAAGTCGACTGTCAAAGCGGTGTTAGGGAGGAATGTATGTCAGGTCGAGTGTCAAAGCGGGATTAGGACTTAGGGTTAGGTATGCTTCATAACTATCAGGGTTTGGGTCAGTTCAGCTATAGAAGTCAGATAATTTCTCCACCAAAGCGTAACTAGGGTAATGTTGAAGCTGGGTGTTAGGCATGAGTGTGCTTGAAGTTGACTTTCAAAGCACTGTTAGGAAGGAATATATCTGAAGTGCAGTGTCAAAGCGGTGTTAGGGAAAAATGTATGTGAAGTCGAGTGTCAAAGCAGTGTTAGGGAGGAATGTACGTCAAGTCAAGTGTCAAAGCGGTGTTAGGGAGGAGTACGTCAAGTGAAGTGTCAAAGCGGTGTTAGGGAGGAATGTATGTCAGGTCGAGTGTCAAAGCGGGATTAGGACTTAGGGATAGGTATGCTTCATAACTATCACGTTTAGGGTCATTTCAGCTATAGAAGTGCAGTATCAAAGCAGAGTTAGGGAAAAACGTACGTTGAGTCGAATGTCAAAGCGGTGTTCGGTATGAATGTATGTGAAGTCGAGTGTGAAAGCGGAGTGAGGGAGTAATGTACATGAAGTCGACTGTCAAAGCGCTGTTATGGAGGAATGTATGTCAAGTCGACTATCAAAGCGGTGTTAGAGAGGAATGTACGTCAAGTCGACTGTCAAAGCGGTGTTAGGGAGGAATGTATGTCAGGTCGAGTGTCAAAGCGGGATTAGGACTTAGGGTTAGGTATGCTTCATAACTATCAGGGTTTGGGTCAGTTCAGCTATAGAAGTCAGATAATTTCTCCACCAAAGCGTAACTAGGGTAATGTTGAAGCTGGGTGTTAGGCATGAGTGTGCTTGAAGTTGACTTTCAAAGCACTGTTAGGAAGGAATATATCTGAAGTGCAGTGTCAAAGCGATATTAGGGAAAAATGTACGTGCAATCGAGTGTCAAAGCTGTATTAGGGAGGAATGTATGTTTAGGTGTGTGTCAAAGCAGTGTCACGGAATGTATGTCAAGTCGAATGTCAAATTGTACCTTGTATAGCGTAATAGCTAATTATTTAGCAACTATCTCCAATTAGAAAGCAGGATTGGCTTTGATTGTGAGGTTGCAAAGTGACGCTCTCATGAAAAACATCTTCATTCTGACGCACTTCATTGTGACGTTACAGGGTTAGGCTCACCCTTTCCTTCCATTCTGCCAGTTCAAAGTGCCGGCAGAAGAAAAGTCTCTGATTTTCCATTGTGCCGCTGCAAATCTGCCGTAAAGAACTAAAGTGACTGTGTTTCATTGTGACGCTGCAGCGTCAGTACGAAAAAAGATGGTCTTAAATTTTTCATTGTGACGTGCCATTCTGCCGTACCGAGAAAAAGTAATGTTTCTGATGATCAATTAAACGCTTTATTTCCTTCCATTCTGTCGCTTCAAAGTGCCGGCAGAAAGAAAGTCTTTCATTTTCCATTGTGCCGTTCCATTCTGCCGTAGAGGGAAAAAGTGGTTGTGTTATGTGATGCTGAGAAGCAAGATTTACTTTGATTGTGACGTTGCAAAGTGACGCTCTGAAGAAAGACATGTTCATTCTGACGCACTTCATTGTGACGTTACAGGGTTAGGCTCACCCTTCCTTCCATTCTGCCGGTTCAAAGTGTCGGTAGAAGAAAATTCTCTCATCTTCCATTGTGTCGCTGCATTTTGCCGTAAAGAGGTAAAGGGACTGTCTTCCATTACGACGTTGCAGCGTCGGTTCGAAAAAATATGGTCTTAAATTTTTCATTGTGTCGTTCCATCCTGCCGTACCGACAACACAGGTACCTTGTATAGCAACTACCTCCAATTAGAAAGCAGGATTGGCTTTGATTGTGATGTTGCAAAGTGACGCTCTCAACAAAGACATCTTCATTCTGACGGACTTCATTGTGACGTTACAGGGTTAGGCTCAACCCTTCCTTTCATTCTGCCGGTTCAAAGTGCCGGCGGGCAGAAAGAGAGAGAGTCTTTCATTTTTCATTGTGCTGTTCCATTCTGCCGTAGAGGGAAGAAGACATTGTGTTATATTGTGATGCTGGTAAGCAGGATTTGACTTTGATTGTGACGTTGCAAAGTGACGCTCTCAAGAAAGACATGTTCATTCTGATGCGCTTCATTGTCACGTTACAGGGTTAGGCTCACCCTTCTTTCCATTCTGCCAGTTCAAAGTGCCGGCAGAAGAAAACTCTCTGATTTTCCATTGTGCCGCTGCATTCTGCCGTACCGAGAAAAGGTAATGTTCCTGATGAAAAATTGAAAAGTCAACTTCATTTCCTTCCATTAAGAAGGTGCAAAGAGCGTTGACAAAGACAGAGCTGTACTCTGCTGTACAAAGAAACTACTTTGAACCACATTGTGTTTCATTAATATGGCACTTGTACGGCTGAAAATAAGAGAATGGTGCAGGTTTTCCACCCTCTTATAGTCTCTCTCGTGCTTCCTTACATGAAGTATCCACCCGGATTTCGTTTAGTCGGCTCTGTTGTGAGATGTCCTGTTAGGAAACGATCAGACGAGCACATGTGCAAGTGCTGACATTAGCTGACAAGGATTTATTCCATAAACTTTCTCAGGTAAATTTTCTCGCACGCTAGATATTTGGGTGGGTGTTTAACGGCCGTGTCATGCTGAACAGTTTCTTTCAGTAACAGTTCAACGGTGAGAAAAATCTCCGGACAATCTTTTCCCGGAGAAATGAGCCTCCAGCTAAGGCAGATTTAGTTTCGTTTTCTGGCTGAGTGCCGGTTTTTGTTGAGGCTCGATTCTTTGAATTGGTAACACAGAAATCAGAATTATTCCCAATTTCGGTTACATTAAACAATCTCAGTGAGTTACTGCCGAATTATGTTGACGCATGTTGGCGTATAGTGATCAGCTGAAAAGTATTGGCCTATAACGAAAGCATATTTTATCAGACAACTCGATGCTGTTTTTTTTTGACACTTAGACAGTCTAGACGACAGATCAACCCCGATTTCTCAACAAGGATAAGATCATTGTTATTGTACAAACATTAGCCAGTATCTACATCAGGGTATAGAACACAAGAATGTATCCACACCTGCTGGCCTATTGGGCTGCGATTATTCCAGTGCATGGCAAACTGTGTTTCCTCCCAGTTCACTGCAGTGTTCTGCGGCCCAGTGACGTCACTAAACTTGCCGTAATGGCGGCGCCCTTACAAGCCACAGAATTTATCATTGACGGCTTCTTCTTCGGTTGGAAAAAATTGCAAAATTGAAATAAAAATCGTTTTGGATACTCCTGGAATTGTTCTTTCATTTGCAATATACGCTTATCAAAGGTTGTCTATTCCTTTAAAATGGTTCTTGCTTCTTTGTGTCCGTGGATGTCCGTGTGTCCGTCCATGTCTGCTCGAAGCGATAACTTCCTAACGCTTTGTTGGATTCTTCCGAAATTCGGAATATGCGTTCCTTGCGGCAAGACGCCAGTCCGTATTGCATTTCAACAACATCTGCCTGAAGTTGGCGCCGCTAGTTCTTGCTTCTTTGCGTATGTGGATGTCCGTGTACGTCCGTGCATGTCTGTTCGAAGCGATAACTTTCTAACGCTTAGTTGGATTCTTCCGAAATTCGGCATGCGCATTCCTTGCGACAATACACCAGTCCGTATTGCATTTCAGCAACATCTGCTTGAAGGTGGCGCCACTAGTTCTTGCTTCTTCGTGTCCGTGAATGTCCGTGTACGTCTGTTCGAAGTGATAACTTCCTAATGCTTTGTTGGATTCTTCCGAAATTCGGAATATGCATACCTTGCGACAAGATGCCAGTCTGTATTACATCTCAGCAACATCTGCCTGAAGGTGGCGCCACTGGTTCTTACTTTTTTGTGTCCGTGGACGTTCGTGTACGTCCGTGCATGTCCGTTCGAAGCGATAACTTTTTAACGCTTTGTTGATTCTTCCGAAATTCAGCATTCGCATTCCTTGCGACAAGAGGCCAGTCCGTATTGCATTTCAGCAACATCTGCCTGAAGGTGGCGCCACTAGTTCTTGCTTCTTTGCATCCGTGGATGTCCGTGTACGTCCGTGTATATCTGTTCGAAGTGATAACTTCCTAAAGTTTTGTTTGATTCTTCCAAAATTAGAATACGCATTCCTTGTGACAAGACGCCAGTCCGTATTACATTTCAGCAACATCTGCCTGAAGGTAGCGCCACTGGTTCTTGCTTCTTTGAGTCCGTGGATGTTCGTGTACGTCCGTGCATGTCTGTTCGAACCGATAACTTCCTAACGCTCTGTTGGATTCTTCCGAAATTCAGCATTCGCATTCCTTGCGACAAGAGGCCAGCCCGTATTGCATTTCAGCAACATCGGCCTGAAGGTGGCGCCAGTAGTATACAAACGGCAAATTGAACCCTATTGATCTCAGAAATTTGCATATTTTGTGGAGGTCACGTGGAGGTCACACAGCCAATGAGAAGCGAGTATTTTGACCTCTGACCAAAAAGCTACCTCCAGCACAGGAGAGTTCCAAATTTGCATATCACGTGACCCAGGTCAAAGATGTATTCCTCCGCGGTGATGCGGTCAGTCTGGCGGTGATTCGGTCTGCTTCCGCGGAGAAAAAGTAGTCCCTAGATAAAATGGTCCGATGGGGTCGAGTGAGGTATCAAAGTGAAGCTTATGTGAAGGGGCATCTAATTGGCTGGGTGTGGGGTGGTCAAAATGGCGGCCTGTGGGTGGTGGTGGTGGGTTCAAAATGGCGGCGCAAGGGCGCAAACGAAGCGGTGGGGAGGTCACGGGGAGAAAAAACCCTCACATTATCCTCAAAAAAACCTCTAAGCCATATAATAATAATAAACATAATCTATAGGTGTTGTACCATGCTAATAGCATCAGTCTAGCATCTGTACCACCCTAGGGTCGAGCGTTTATTGTCCCGTGTATCTCCGCAGAAAATCAACAAACAAAATGGCGGCTCCAGGATGGTGTGGGGACGCCCTTTCCACATCACGGCGTCGATCATAGCGCCATCTGCACACACTGACGCAAGGGAGACAACTCGTGTGGCCCAAGGATATGGAAATAGCCGTTTTGGAGCTAGGGGAGTTGCTACTGGTCCAGTGGGGTCGTATGAGGTATCAAAGTGAAGCCTATGTGAAGGGGCATCTGATGGGCTGGGTGTGGGGTTGAACTAGCGTCATTCTGCGCATGCGCGGTGGCCGAAGGGTATGGAAATAGCCGTGTTGGAGCTAGGGGAGTTACTACTGGTCCAGTGGGGTCGAGTGAGGTATCAAAGTGAAGCCTATGTGAGGGGGCATCTGACTGGACTAGTTGGTTTGAAATAGCGTCATTCTGCGCATGCGCGGTGGCCCAAGGGTATGGAAATAGCCGTGGTGGGAGCTAGCGAAGCCAATAATGGTCCAATGGGGTCGTATGAGGTATCAAAGTGAAGCTTATGTGAAGGGGCATCTAATGGGCTGGGTGTGGGGTTGAACTATCGGCATTCTGCGCATGCGCGGTGGCCGAAGGGTATGAAAATAGCCGTGTTGGCATGTAGGGGAGTTACTCATGGTCCAATGGGGTCGTATGAAATGCAAAGTAGAAGTCAGTGAAGGGGCATCTGACTGACCTCAGTGGCTCAGTCCCAAGGTCGACTCCCGGCGGCGTGCGGTGGCCTGGCGGCATGTAGAACAGCCGTAAGCCGGAGCTGAAGGAAGTTTCGACAATGATGCAGTGGGGTCGAGTGAGGTATCAAAGTGAAGCTTATGTGAAGGGGCATCTGACTGGACTAGCGGCTCGGGCGTTGTCACCATTCTGCGCATGCGCATAGACGTTTTGGGATGTAGGGAGTCCCTAATGATCCAATGGGGTCGAGTGAGGTATCAAAGTGAAGCTTATGTGAAGGGGCATCTAATGGGTTGGGTGTGCGGTAGCCATACTGCGCATGCGCAGATGCAATGCGGAGCTCTCGTCCAATCAGAAGCGAGTATTTCAAATCCGTCACACAGCACTCGTCCAATCAGAAGCGAGTATTTTGACCCGGTGCATTATGTGACATATCCAAGATGGCGGCACGTATGTTCAAGATGGCGGCACATCCGGTGTCGAAAACTGGCCATTTCTGTCGGGATGTGGTCACCTAGTGTCGAAAACTGGACCCTGTATGGGTCCCGCTAGACGTTTTGGGAGCTAGGGGAGCCACGAATGGTCCAATGGGGTCGAGTGAGGTATCAAAGTGAAGCATTCGTGAAGGGGCATCTGATGGGCTGGGTGTGAGGTTGAACTATCGGCATTCTGCGCATGCGCAGTCTGGCCGTAGTATAGAAATAGACGTGTTGGGGTGTAGGTGGGCCCCTAATGGGTCGATGGGATCGAGTGAGGTATCCATGTGAAGCCTAGGTGAGGGAGTTACACTAGGGTGTCGTATCCATTCTGCTGCGCAGGTCACGTGGGGGTTGTGACGTCACTTCCGGGTTTTTCACTAAAAACTACCTCCAAACATAGAAGAGTTCCAAATGTTTCCCCTTAGACGTCCGTATGTTCAACCGCCGGGGTATTTCCCCGCCCCGCCCCGCCCCGCCCCGCCCCGGCCGCAGCGCGCGCGCGCGTCATCACCGGCAGTGCCCGCGCGCGCGCGCGCGTCAATGTAGGGAGAGGTTAAATCGACAACATAGAACTTATAGTCATCAACTTAATCTATACGTGTTGGACGAGTCTCTTCACTCACCGTATACACGCACCTCAATGAAATGCCCGCTCCAAACCTAGACCAAAAACACGTACTTGGTCTGTAGGCTGATTTCATTGGCTCTCTCTATTTTACTATAGTGTGCTTGCATTCTAACATTGATGGGTTACATTTTGGCCCCATCCTACACCACTGATTTCAGTTTCACTGAATCTCCACATTGGGCATTGATGCATTATGAATAAAACACACAAGACAGGGGTTTTTGGTGAGATCTCATTTTGTTTTTTATTCAGTAACAACAACAACGTGAGAACAACCACGTGAAAACTGAAGCCCAGAACAAGGGGCTTGTACATTGAAAGAACTGAAACCCAGAACAGGGGGCTTGTACATTGAAAGAACTGAAGCCCAGAACAGGGGGCTTGTAAACTTAAGCCCAGAACAAGGGGCTTGTAAACTTAAGCCCAGAACGGGGTTTGTACATTGAAATGATGGGCAGCCCAGTCATATACGAGTACATCGCGGTCCTCGGCCTTGGGGTACTCGTCAAACATCTATACGATGGTAGATAAGGGTCTTCCCCGGCATCGATGGTACAGGTAAAACAAGCAATATTGTCCGCACACGCTACTGGTCAGGCTTTGCAACGTTTGACTGTTCCAACACCACGTCTCTGTGCCTTGATCCATGAAGTCTGTTAAATCGGAATGGAGGGGTGGCAGGCCGTACGGGTCAAAGTATTCGCCCTGCTGTTCTGTCAAGTACACGGCCACCCAATGTTCACCGGGTCGCTCCATCGGGTCCGTGTTGAGAACGTAAGCAGCAGGATACATACGGTCTAATGGGAACACATCTCGGGCGAACACCCCTTGAAACATCATACGTGTCTCTGGGTCATTCTCCAGCACGGTGGTTATCTGGTCTGTATCCATGTTAGGTGGAGAAGTCACACAGCACGTTGCGCGCCTTGTCAACTTGAATGATGTTGTCAAACTCGGCGTAGCAGATCACATTGACGGTGCTCCGGAGGGCTCGTTGAAAGTGGATTTCCAACCGTAAATTGCCTTGCTTGGCCAGGGCCAGCTGATGGTCGTTCTCTAAGGTGGGTGTCAGATCGAAACAGAACAACGTGTATCCGTTCGCGTAGTTCTCCCGACTGATCATATTCCCTTCGTCCTGGTTGATTTGACCGGTGGCTGTAAACAGGCTCTGATAGGCTCGAATGAAATTCCTCCGCCCAAAGTTCGGGGTTAAGGGCGTGGCTGGCACCTGTTGTCCATCCACATGCAGGGCCACAAAATTGATGCCGAAATGTTTAAAGTCAAACGGATTCTCTGGGTAGGCTCCACTGAAACTGGTATTTTCCACACAGGCCAGTATCAATCGCTTGGGTAGTTCCCCCAGGAACAGGTTGTCTTTGTTAGCGCTCATATTTCCAGCAGACACAGAGAACACT